>VZTL01000232.1:0-36180 GCA_013400535.1 Scopus umbretta
TTTTTTTTTTTTCCTCCCTTTTCACAGGAAGAATGCCTTCAGCCATGTGCCTGCCAGCACGAAGCTGGGCACAGCTTGACCTCACCCTCTGAAAACAGGAACAGGGCCAAATATCGCTGAGCCTCTGTGGGGAGAGGGGGGACAATGCGTTAAAGGCCCTTTCCCTGAATGAAAGCTCGCAGAGGGATGCTCAGCTGTAATTGCCACTTTGGCAATGCCTATAGGGTGCTCTGACAGTGATACGTACTTCCACAGTACAGATAAGTTGCAATATGCTTTGAGATGGCCAGACATAAAAGGCTGCTATAAACGAGTGCAGCAATATTATAACTTCATGACCTAAGCTTGCTGTTTCCAAAGCAGAGTCAACAGAGCGCTGAAAACCATGAAGCGATCAGTGGTGAATCGCTGGGGCAGGGTGGACTACGAGTCTTCCTCCTGTTAATGGCTAATGCAAGGACGTCGTCTGTCTCTCTGTGCTGTGCCAAACATGGCCCACTGGCATGTGTGAATGCTAGCAGGAGGAAGGTGAAATGAAGACATTGTCCATACACACTGCTCATATGCAAGCTGTGGATTTCATATATTCTTTTCTGCAAAGAAATCTCCTCTTCCTTTAATCCCATAAATGAAATACGCCAAGCCAAGGGATTCTTAAAATTTAGCCAAGCACAGATCATAACTTACTGTATTTATTATAATAATGTCCCCTTCCTGTCCTATTTACATTCCTGGAAAGGTGAGGTTAGGAAAATATTATGGTATTTTTTTCTGTCTCAGTGCAATAACGCTGCCGGAAATGAGAAGTAGTTTCTAATCAGTTTTACATGAGTGGCCTGGGCTTTGCGCGAGCACTTTGTTTCCATGCTTTTCAGTTAAAATGGTGATTTCATTTCTTCTCCGTGATGCTTTGAGGGAAGAGTGTTAGTGGGGAAAAAACATTTGATGCTCAGAGTCCCAATATAGTTTTTATCTCTTTTGAATATATATGTGATGTAGCGAGGAAAAGATGGGCACTAACAAAATACATAACAGTTCTGATGCACCCATGAAGAAGGACATTTTTACAGCATTAGTTCTGAGAAATCGTATACTTAGCAGTCAGGCTGTGCAAGATGAAATGATGAAAGTTTAGCTTTTCCTCCAGCTTATAGGTCTGAGCCTGAAATACCATTATTAGCTAATGACCATCATATGGTCTAAAGCTGAAAAGGTCCATCAGGATGCTTGACCTGGCCATAGGCGAAGTTTTATAATTTCTTCCAATTCCTTCTCTACTGAGCCAACCAAGACATGCCCTTCAGAAAGGTAACCTGTTTTCAAGCCTTAAGTCTTGTTCAAACTTCACTCATCATCCTGCTTAAGAAATGTGTGTCCGACTGTAATTTGGATTTATCTAGCTTTACCTTTTGTTCATTGGATCTTGCAAGGCCTTTCTCCATTTTAGTAAAAGGCTCTTTTTAACTTGTGTCTCTCCCAAGAAGATATCGATGTGTGGTAATAAAGTCACCACTCAATCTACTGCTTGGATAGATAAATAAATTGATAGAGCTTTGAGACTCTAATTTAAGCTTTTTCCTACCTTATTCTCCTCATGATTTACCATTTGGTCTTTGGTAAAGTCTCCAGAACAACTGAAATGCAAACTTTCTGGCTGTAGTGATTTCTCAGCTTCATAGAAATATATTATCAGAGCAAACAGAAAAGTGTGCATTGAGTTGACATGTGCATAAATGAAAAACGGCTCAACAGCTTTACTCTAACACTTCATATATATTCATCTGTTATATGTAACACATGCACATGCATTATGGTAGGGGGGGCGATGTGTTCACAGAGAAGTGTTTTATTTTCAGCAAAATCCATCCTAACTCAATCCCTCTCTGCCCATGTGAAACGTCTCCAGCAGTTTTAGTTTGGTGTGATGACTTTCACCAGCTGTGTTGATCCTTAGCAGTGATCATGCCCTGTCCAAAAGATGGGTTTGTTTCGGTGGTGGGTGCAGAGATCCGTCTCTGGGGTCTGTATTTCGGCTCGGGTTTGGTGGGGATGACTTGGATCGATAAAGTATAGGGTGAAGGATTTCTCCCATTGTCCTGATCTTTCTTTTCTCCTTCCACAGTTTATGAGGTGGTGACAGTGACAGGAGATGTCCGGGGAGCAGGAACCGATGCCAACGTCTTTGTTACTCTGTTTGGAGAGCTTGGGATTACTCCGAAGACTCATCTCACAAGCAAGTGAGTATCTGGAAAGAAATCTGTATCTTTGAGGCCTGTTCTTCAGTAACTTTTATTGCATTTTGATGAAACGTAGTATTGTGCTGATGGATATGGAGGGAATACATCTAAAAGGTATTTTAAGATCACCAGGGAAATCTAATTTTTGCTGTTGCATATTTCTTACCAAATCCCTTGCAAACCTGCATTCCTTTCTGTAGGTGGAAATGTGTGTTCAGATCCGTATTATATAAGGCTCACACTTGTAAGGTGTGGGGATACTCGCTTTTCTTAAAGCTTAAATTAGGAGCTCCCAATTTAGGAGCTGAGAATATTCATCACTTGTTGGAGTGGGCACGGTGGGCCACGTTCGCATGCCTAAATCCCACTGAGGTCTCCATGCTAAGTCAGGTACAGAGAGATAACTGTCCTTGAACATTTCTGAAGAATAACTCAGTGGGTTTGAAGTAATATTTTTGATAGGTACCCCCCACACCCAGCCAGGGGAAATCTGAGGCAAGCAGAAATGGAAGAATTTAAACTATTTCTTAATTTAGGCTGTTTCTATTGTATCTGCTGTGTGCTTGGTTGCACATTGTTGTGGTGGCACTATTCTGTTTTCCTCTGGTTGATGCCACCCTCTGGATGCAACTTCCCAATTCTTATCAGTATGTTGAACTTTGTGGAAACCATATTTTATCACTTAAGAACCTACTATGAGGCTTTTGACTTTCTCAATAGCTTTTTTCTAAAAAAAAAAAAAAAAAAAANGCTGGGAACAGCAACAGCTCTGCTGGGGGAAGAGCTTCTAGCACCCAAACCTGCCTCATAGTATTTGGCAAAGCCATCAAAACAGCATCTGCTTTCCAGGGAGTTTTCTTGTGGTCAACATGTACGTGAAGAACCATTTAATTGTGAAAGTGCTCTTCTGCATGTGGCTATGGAAAGAATCCAAATATTACCTTCCAAAAAAACCCAAAAAACCCAACCCTGTATGTCCTTTGGAGAAGTCAGGAGATTCCCATAATATATTTCTTAATCAGCTGTGACCTTAAACAAGCTACTGTTTTTACAAGTGCTCTTTGCTGGCACTCTGGTGAATGCCTGCTCTTTCCTTCTGCACTCACCACTTTTTTGTTGTTGTTAAAAAAATAAAGAAGAAACACGCAGGGATGGTTTTAGGTTGCAGCAGCAGCAGTCTGAGCTTGTTCAGACCTGGGTTAGCATTTTGGGCTTGGTCCCTGTTGCTGCAGAGAATAGATGGCTGCGGGGTCAGTAAGCAAGGATGAAAGACATGGGAAGCCAACCTTCTGCAGTCCAGGGCTCTTAAAACCCATCCCATAGGGAGTGACCATTAGTCGGAACTACAACTACAGCTTTCCACTGGTCATTTCCCAAACATCAGTGAAATTTCTGCATCTTTAAGAAAAGCCTGGCATGTTACAGTGCTTCATCAAGGAACAGGGAGAGAAAAGCTAGTCCGAGTGTAGGAGTGGCTGCAGATCTACTTAATTGATAGTCTTGTCTCCTAAATAGGGAGCAAACCATGAAATAGTCCGTTTGCGCCCGAATTGATTATGCAGCTTTGCGAATATGGCAAAAGGATGGAATCTCATGCATCTTTCGACTAAACGTTTACACGAGTTCACTTATGACTGCAAATGCATGACATTTTATAGGTGTTTACATTTCCCAGTGTATGACAGAAAGCTAAAATATCATGCATTGCCTAAAGATGGTACTACCATTTCAGCTTCTGGTTAGAATGGGGTTTTCTTACTTCTTTTGTGATTGTGTGCTGGTAGTGAAATACATGACATTTCAGATCTTTTTGTCATGCACAGTAAAGGGAAGACATGGCAAGCTGATGAAATATCATGTGTTTTTGGCATTTGCCAACGATAAGGTAACTGTGAAAAACAGACACAAATCATCATGACTTGTCAGGAGGAACATCAGTTCTGGAAGTGGCAGCACCCAAATTCTGTCCCCAAAAATACATTTAACTTAGGCCAGGAGGTTTAGCCAAGCCACGTTTGGGTCTGGGAGAGACTGGAATAAATCTTCCTTTGCAGTCACTGTCTGCCAGTTTGTAGGGGATGGTAATGCCTCCCTGCCGGTACTGGAGGTGGTGGATAGTGCTGGCAAAGTGCTGCCTAGCCCCAGCAAAATCCTGCTTAAACACCCAGCTCATAAAACTCTCTGGATCCCCACCTGCCATCCTGCACCAACTACAGCTCAGCCAGAAGTTAAAAGCACTACCACAAATAAGTTTCTTTCCATGGGCTCCATCACAGGCACATGGGTGGACACCAAGGCATTGCTTGGTGGCGTTTTGGCAGTCGCCAAGATGTTTCCTACAAGCACGAACTGCTTCTCCATGGTCCAATACCAAACAAACAGTGCTGATCCTCCATAGTGTTTTATTTCTCTTTGCTCATGTGCTTTCCACCACACTGGGGCTGAGGACCAACTGCAAAAGTTGGCTGGGAGTGCTGCTGCCAGCTCATTCACAGTATTTAGTAGCAAATTTATTTATTTGTTGTTAGTGTAAATGTATCCACTTTTCAGTGGCAAGCTTACCTGGTCCAGCTTGTGACAACTGCAATAAATATTCATGGAGAGATTTTTTTCTTTTTAAAAAAAGAGATATAGGGAAGATTTAACGGCTATGGCAATCTGAAAGAAAGATGAAACAATTGGTAAGTGACAGCTGGCTTCTTACTGAATTTGAGGATTGTGCCATAGATTTTATTTTTTTATTTCCTATGCTGAATACCTTTAATTGTCAGTCCCTTCTACCTGGTCTTGAGTACAGAGCTTTTCCTGCTCCTAATGCCAGCAAACACATCTGAATTGCAGAGTAGGTTTGTGGTGGTCTTTAGAGGATGTTATCATTTGTAGCTCTACTACAGCTAAGCCATACCGAGTTGCAGAAGATCTGATTTTGTCATTTAATGGGTCTGGAATAAATAAATAAACAAACAGACACAGCTTATTTAGGCTGAATAGTTAATATAGTAAGTTAGGAAGTGTTAGAAAGTTGGTACAGAATGGGCTGTTCAGGCTAGGAAGCAAACGACCCCCAAGTGCAGTGGAGAAAGACTTCTCACATCGCTGCTGAAGCACTTCTTCAGAGATGAGTTGCAATCCCTTTCCTTTGATGGCAAGGGATGTTTCCTAATTTAAAGCTGTTTATGTGTCTAACCGTACTCTGATTTATGCCCGTACAAATCTGCAGCACTTACACTGCCCTCTGAAGACTTAATGATCTGGGGCAGCGTTAAGCGACAGCACACTTTAGAATCCATATTTGCTCCTGAAAAAGAAACAAAGTGGGAAATTTCTTCTCTCTCTTGCTCAGCCTTATCAGCTAGCCTGTGTCTAGCATTTCAGGAACAAAACAAGCCGGGAGGGTACTTAGGCAGCGCTGTTGAACAACCCAAAGATAAGAGCCAGTAGAATTGGCGTATGTATAAATTATAATCCACCTGCAGCTATGCATGTAGCAGCTGGCAGTAGCAACTACAAGGAAGGTCAAGCCTTAGAGGGAGAAACAAGGATTTACTCAGAATAGGCAGTCTTCAAGGGAATTTAGCTGCTAGACCAGGTCCCTGCTGATAAGTGCTAGCAGTATTTTTCAGACTGTAAAATCTGGCCAGTTTTCCCATGGGATGAGTATAAAGCGCCTTCCTGGAACAAACTCAACCTTTCTGCCTTGCTCAAAACCCTGCCCCTACCCCCAACTCACTAATCTCAGCATTAACAATGTCTGAGCTCATTCTCATTAAAATTTTCAAAAATATTTCTCCATGAGAATGGGATAGAAATTTTCAGCAAAGCAAAATTTGCTCCCAAATTTGCCAAAGTAGATGCAATTCAAAATGTAATTTAATATTGGGAAATGCTGAGCAACCTTTGCACCGCTATCAATGGCACTATCTGTTTTGTATACAGTTTCTCCAGAAAAAAACAACCAAATGGCAGGTAACAGAGACATAAAGCATAGCTAAAATTACCTAAATTAAATACCACTGTTTTATTTTGCTTTATGTAAATCATGCCACCAAAGATGAAAAACTGATTTTAAGATACAGCTGCTCCATGCAGTACAAAGTGAAGGATCGCATATCCAATGTGTGCCATTAAGGCTATTGAAATCTGTACTGGGAATGCTTATGGATAAGACAGGGGCTGTTTCAGCGTGCCCTATGGGACTTTGTAAAGTTTGAGGGTAAGTTCAGACACAGGCTCTCACAGTTTTGGGCTGGTGTTTGGCTTCTGGGTGTCATCACCCTGCTCCACCCCTCAGCAATTTATGTCATTCAATTAAATTCTTTCAGGTGGGACCATTTTTTTTCACTAATTCTTCTGTGCTCGTTTAAGCAAGATTCATTCTGTTGATCAAGTTATTGGTAGGAAAATAAGATAATGTCCTCGGTACAGAGACGTTTGCAGTCGCTGTGCTTTTCAGCTGGTTTCTTTTCCATCTGGAGTATTTTTGGATGCATGCTGCCTTATGCAGTATTTCCAGCCACCCGTTGACTGATGTTGTCAGCTTTATGACAACAGTCTTGGCAAAATATTTGCAGACCAAATTCCCTGGAGTATTCTTTACTCCAAGAAGGAGGTTAATGATGCTGCTATTGCAGCTCTGTTTTAAGAGTAAATATGGTTTGAACATATGTTTCTTTTGCAGTCAGGCTGTCCGTAAGTCCATCCAGGCCAGTGTTGTCTCTCCAGGAGTGACTAATTGCAGCATGTACAGGACAACCAGGTGATCAGGCCCAGTCAACGTGGGTTTATGAAAGGCAGGTCCTGCCTGACTAACCTGATCTCCTTCTATGACAAGGTGACCTGCCTAGGGGATGAGGAAAAGGCTGTGGATGTCACCTACCTGCACTTCAGGAAAGTCTTTGACACCGTTTTCCACAGCATTCTCCTGGAGAAACTGGCTGCTTATGGCTTGGATGGGTGTACTCTTCACTGGGTAAAAAAACTGGCTGGCTGCCCGAGCCCAAAGAGTTGTGGTGAATGGAGTTCAATCCAGTTGGTGACCGGTCACAAGCGGTGTTCCCCAGGGTTCTGTACTGGGGCCAGTTCTGTTTAATATCTTTATCAGTGACCTGGACAAAGGTATTAAGTGCATGACACCAAGCTGGGCGGGAGTGTCGATCTGCTTGAGGATAGGAAGGCAGAGGGATCTAGACAGGCTGGATCGATGGGCCAAGGCCAACTGTATGAGGTTCAACAAGGCCCAGTGCCGGGTCCTGCACTTGGGTCACAACAACCCCATGCAACGCTACAGGCTTGGGGAAGAGCGGCTGGAAAGCTGCCTGGAGGAAAAGGACCTGGGGGTGCTGGTTGACAGCCGGCTGAACATGAGCCAGCAGTGTGCCCAGGTGGCCAAGAAGGCCAACAGCATCCTGGCTTGTATCAGGAACAGTGTGGCCAGCAGGACTAGGGGATTGACCATGCCCCTGTGCTGGGCACTGGTGAGGCCGCCCCTCGAATGCTGTGTTCAGTGTTGGGCCCCTCACTACAAGGAAGACATTGAGGTGCTGGAGTGTATCCGAAGAAGGGCAACGAAGCTGGGGAAGGGTCTGGAGCACAAGCCTTATAGGGAACAGCTGAGGGAACTGGGGTTGTTTAGTTTGGAGAAGAGGAGGCTGAGGGGAGACCTGATTGCTCTCCACAACCACCTGAAAGGATGGTGTAGTGAGGTGGGGGTCGGTTTCTTCTCCAAACTAACAAGCGATAGGACAAGAGGAAATGGTCTTGGGAGGTTTAGACTGGCTGTTAGGAAAAGTGTTGTCAAGCATTGGAACAGGCTGCCCAGGGAAGTGGTTGAGTGACCACCCCTGGAGGCATTTAAAAGATGTGTAGATGTGGTGCTTAAAGACATGGTTAGTGACGGATTTGGCAGTGTTAGGTTAGCAGTTGGACTCAATAGGTCTTTTCCAACCTGAACGATTCTATGATAGTGGATGTGGAGGGAGAAACAGGAGAATGAGGCAAACACGTAATAAGCATTTTCCCAATATTTTTTTGCATCTTGTGACAAGCTGCCGTCTTAGCCAGAGGCCTGATAACGCAGATTCACCCAGCCTATAATAGTATATTAGATAATCTGAGGATGAAAAAAGCTGTGTGTACTTTCAAGCCAGGAAAACAATAGGAATAGACCAGTGCTCACCCCTGTAACATCTATATGTCAAAACGATGCAGTCTACCCCTAGTCCTTAAGAAACTCACCTCCTGTGAGATAGCAGGTCATCCAAACTGCGTTATTTTTTTCCTAGTGAGCGACAGGTTGTATGATGATTTTTGCTATGCGACCTTCTGAAATCATCTCCGGTACCCAACTCCCTCCTGCCACTGCTAAACATCAGTGGCAGGAGCAGGTGGACCTGTGGGAAGGGTTGCAGGGAGATGCCACCATGAATTGGCTCTTTCTGATGATTTAATGGAGAATCTTTAAAATTTTGTTCAAACTGACATCCATGGTGATGTGCTGCTCTGTAGCCCTTCGTCCATGGTGATTTTACAGGCCATTCTGTGTGTACAAAGTGTTGTCAGATAAAACTCCTAATAGAAACACAATTTAAATGATCATTAATGCAGTGATTCAAAGCTAAGCTAGTTCAGGTTACTCATGGGTAAAGGTTGTTTGTGGCTATTATTTTTGTGCCTCTGCAGTGATCAGCACCCAAGTTTTCCCTCTGTTCCTAAAAGCTCATCTCTGGAAAGGGTGCAGTTAGCTGATCAGAAGTCGGGACTATTTTCTACAAACATTCAAAATTTCAATTTCAAATGTGACTTTCATTTAGGTGGTGGGATTATTTCTCGTTAATTCCCCTATATATAAAAAAAAAACAAGTTGGTTTACTAGTGCAAATATTTATTTTATGTACTTTTGCATTTAAAATTGCATCATTGATGGTTTCTTGTTTTCAGCATACCAAGTAGTAGCAAAACTCTCATGCTACCGGCTGTGTTGTCTGCGAAGAGATGTGCGCAGGGATTTATAAATGCTGTGTTCAAATATGCAGCAGTTCTTGTGGTGCTTTTTAGCAATGTGACTTACCCAACCCGGGGACATAGTGCTTTAAATCATTGCACATTTGCAGTACCATAAGCAGCGCAACCCGCAGGCAATCATTCAACCAAAAGAATCCGAAAACCGCTTCAGATACAAAAAATATTTGACAATTTCATACACTAATCTTTGGTGAAGTTCCTTAGGTATTTCTTACAAAGCAAAAGGGTAAAACACTGCAATGGACTTTGAAAAATAAAGCTGCTAAAGCGAATTAAATATGTGAAATAAAAAAAAAACAACTGATGGAAACATATTTCTGAAGTTGCCCTATCCTGATAGCCCAGCCGAACAATAGGACTCCAAGTGAAATATTGCTGATCTATAAGTGTTTGCTTATGGCTGGCCATGCCCAGGCCCTGGGTCTGGATCCAGTCAAGCCTGAACATTAGAAATTTAGTGCTGCAATTTCCAAGTCAGATTTTTCCCCACTTTATTTGTCACCGGAGCTGTGCAAGCCAGTGTTCTGCATTGTTCAGTGTAACGAGTTCTTATGGTAATCAGGCTATGGATTTCTCACCTCAGCCCCAGCCCAAACCAGACCCTGACACAGCCCAGCTGTAATTTCTCCTTCTCTCACTCTCTTTCTTTCTTTTTTTTTTTTTTTTTTTTTTTTTTGTTAAACTTCAGTATAGCCATTCACCATGGGATATTCCCTCACTCTCTCTCTTCCCATTTAATTGGCAATGCTAGAAAAAATGCTAGCAGGAAGGACTGGATTTTTCCTTAAAACATTCCCCTTTTTTGTGCTGTTGATGTTGCATATCCATCTCAAGGGAAGCAACTTGTCAAATTCTTCCTACCTTTTGACAGCAAGACTTCCCAGGAGTTCAACTCCTGGACCACAATCATGTTTCCCAGTGCTTCCCCAAGCTCTTTCAAGATTCATGAAGCATCTGCTCGATGGGCGCTTTCGGATGCCCACTCGGTGCTCTTCCAACACCAGGTTTCCTTCCCACCATCCCATCAACCGAAACAGCCCACCACAGTGGCAGGACTGCCGTAAACCAGCAGCCACCAGGACCGGTGCACTGAAAGCTTTGGGATAATTAGTCTCACTTAATACTTTTGTGCCATCTCCGTAGCAGTCTGCAGCACTACATCGATCTCTGGAGCCAATGCGGGGAGAAGCCGCTGTCATTACGATGCTCGCTCAAGCCTGACAAACTAATTGCCTCGCACTCGCTGCCTGTTTTCTCTCTGACAGCCAGGCTGGGGGAGGCTGGGCTGGATTTAATTGTCTCTTGTCTTCACAGCAAGGTTAACCGTTTTAGCCTTTTCATGTAGCGGCGATGCTCCTGGCGCGGTATCTGAAATAGCAGAACGGAGGAGGAGGAGGGCTTCGCGTGCGTTTGCAGAACAAACAAAATAACCTTTAAACAAAGGCGCATGTAGATCGTTCAACGATGTGGAGAAGAGAGCTGAGCAAAACTGAACCCCGTTGCTCAGATTATTAATATTCATTAACTTTCTGAGTACAAGCTGCTTGTCACTGTAGCTTTATGCTGCTGAAGTGCTGTGGTTTCTTGTTCGTTTTAATATGACTTCTGGATTTTGCTGTGTTTAATCATCTGTAGCGATGCTTAGCAGCCCAGGTGAAATGGGGGCCCATCAGGGAGGGCAGGGGGGAGAGGCTGTGTCTTCAGAGAAAGGATGGGCTTTGCCTTGCTGTTATTCAGTGTTTTTATGAAAAATGTGAGCTCGAATACGATGGAGGTGCTTGCCAAAGATCACACTACAGGCTGGAGGCAGAACTGGGAATTAAATTCTACGTCCCCTGACCTGGGCCAATATACTTTATATTGCCTTCCACTTGCACCTGTGAAATACAAACCACACACTTAACACTTCACACAGAAAAAAAATCAAAGTAGTCCCTGTCCTACAGTCATTTTGTTTTGAATGAGATGCAGATCGTAGGAGAAAGCTGCAAAGGAGGTTTCACTGGTCGTTAAAAAAATGTCTGAAGATGGGCATGGAAAGAAACCTTTGGTGTGGTTGGATGCTTTTATCTCTGGCTGAGTTCTGGGTAGATCTGCGGCTCCATAGGGAACCTGCTGGGCTACGGAACCCCGTTGCTCCATCAGCAAGAGTGGGTCCACTTGATGCCTGGGGGCTAGGATGGCAGAAGAGAACACCTCTGGGAGTGGGAGAGAGAGATGAAAAGCATATTGAGGTCCTGTAAAGCAAGTGAAGTGGATATGCGGGGGTCCAGATTCACCAGGGTCTTCCATGTTGGTTGGCCAAAAAGGGCTGTTCAATAAGGGCAAAAAGAAGCTCTGACTCTATCATTCCTAATGAGTGCTTTCCAGCTACCCCGGAGGGGAGCAGCTGAAAACATCCCCGTGTTTTTTGCTGTTACCTCTACATTTTAGCAACTGATGGGTGGGCTAGCATTGTTGAGGAACCACAGATGAGGTGTTACCAAAGAGTTGGAGTTCTTCATGTAATTTTTGCTTCATTAGCGCTACCTTGAAATATATTCACCAAAGATTATTTTCAGACACCTCTGAAAGCCACTTACTGATGGGAAGGTGTTACAGGCTTCCCTAGCTCTTACCTCCATGGGCAATTTAGCTGAAGATTTTGAAAAACCTTTGTCATGTTTTATTTTTGGAGGTGATATGGAATGTGATCCAAGGTTTGCATCTGCTTGGGCCAGCATTGCATTTCCCCCAAAGCTTCCGTCTCAGTTTCTGGAAGGAGTCTTAGAGCTCGAGGAGGGGAAAAGTCTGTTAAATGTCAGTACTTAGAGCTATCCAAAACTTGTCACGGGAAAGAGGACATTGAAAAGCAGGTCTGTCCAGTGCTAGAAATGACATTTCTTCATCCTTAAACACTAGCACTCTGTCAGGCCACGAGGCTTGCTTGCTGACAAGGTTGCTATTTTCTTACCATAGCTTTTGGTGCATGTGTATTACAGGAGCAGCACGGCCTTTGAGAGGAGCAAAACAGATGTGTTCCGAGTAAAAACCAACAATGTCGGACAAATAAAGAAAATAAGGTACCCACACAACGTTACTACCACGGTACCTGCTCTGCGAGCTGCTAATTGAATGACAGGCTGTAGAGGCTTTAGTGTTGCCATGTTTTATTCATTATACGTTAACGTGCTCGTATCAAGGTGAAGTTTAGGGGTGGTAAAAGCTTGTTTACTGCCTAAGATTTTAACTGAAGCATGAAATCCCCTACGGTATTACTTATAACTATCCACGCTCCCCAACAAGAATTGTATTTCTGTCATATGCAATCACGGAGGAAGGTGTTTAGGACTGGTTTTATGTCCCAACAGAGCTAAATGGGGTTCACTATCTTCTTTTGCTAAATTCATGTAATGTAAATGATAATTATTATGTTTAACCACCATCTGACTGACCTATATAAAATTAAAAATTAGAAAGTAGTACAAAGAAACCTGGGAAAATGGAAGAGGTGGATGAAACAGAGAAAAGAAAAGAGCAGAAGGGATACAGGGCGGGACGAGAGTCACTTATGTTTTAGATATGCAGTGTAAGGTGAATGAATGCATATGTTCAATGAACACACGGGTGTGTGTATGTTTGTGTGCATCCCCTTGCAGACAGTAGCCCACTTACCACCTATAATATCTGCATGTTATATATGTATATATATATATGAAGGAATGTTGTTATTTACAGAATACACTCTAAAAGCCCATAAATCCTATGAAACACTTTGGATAGCCAGGTGTAAGTAGGCATTTTGTGTATAGTTGGTCTAGCCTTGCCTAATATAAAATATTCCACAAAATTACAGTGTTAGTGGCCAGTCTTAATCAAAATATCAAATCCAGGGTTGTTCTTCCTCTAGGATTGAGCATGATAACACCGGACTGAATGCAGGCTGGTTCCTCGACCGTGTGATCGTGACCGACATGAACAGACCTCACCTCCGGTTTTACTTCCCCTGCAACAACTGGCTGAGCAAGGAGGACGGGGATGGACTATATGTCAGAGACCTCATTGGCAGCCTGAATCCCATGGATGTGCCCAAAAGTAAGGGTTTTCCAAGAAGCTCAGCTTTCTGGTGCCTTGTCAGAAAAGACAGGGTTGCTTCCAGTTTACTTCAGCCATATAAAAAGTAATTGTGTAGTCTAAGCTAATTTGAGTTTTCTTTATAGTCAGTGGAGAGAGAAATATGCAAGGTGCCTCCAGAGGATAATTCTTTCTTTCAATGCTAGACCTGACATCTTAGGGTAGAATAAATCACTATTTGGAGAAGCTCAGCTCGTTGGTTGAATACTAAAGGATCCATGATGACTACTTTAAATTAGATTAAATGGCTACACATAGATGAGTAGCATTCCATCCCAGAAGATGTAGCCGGTGTCGTTATGTGCTATCAGAAGAGGCAGCATGGTTGCAAGTCTTGTGTATAAAGTTAAGTGTTTCCAGGCTCTGATGACGACCTGCAGGAAATTTCCATAAACAAGCCAACCCTCTCACTGTAATTCCATGCCGGTTTACTGTATGTGTATGATATCCATATTGAACTGGTGCCTATTTTTCAGAGTGGTTTTAAGCTAATGATGTTGAATCAAAGCCAGGACAGCTTGCAAACCAGACATGTACTCCCAAATTGATATCAGCATGTAGGCCATGTGGTGATGTATAGTGCATGTAACGTGAGTGGGAAGATGATCGAGATGTGAAAGTGGAGCCAGCAAACCAGCCTCAGGTGGTATGTCAGCAGTTTATCTGCAAGTGCTAATTAGGAACCCGAGTTGTGTCTTCCTGGTGACCTCACCAATGCACTGCTCCTTTCTGGGGAGCTTAACTTTGGGCTTGGAAAGTGAAGTGCACCCACCACTAGCCACAGGTCTGAGGGAAAGGAGGGTGTAGTTTGGTGCAAAAGAGGGGAAACGTGGTTTTGCTAATATCACATCTTTCTGAGAATTATTAGATTTCTTACACTAATGTTGTTGACATGACCACTTGGGAGCGTTTTTGTGGTAAAGCCAGTTTATTGCCAGCCTTAATACAGTGCTTTTAGCATTGGTAGATGCTCTAGAAGGGCAAAGTATTGCTCTTTTTATTGAGATCCTGTTTGAAGTTAACAATGAAACAATACCCTGTGACACTGTTTGTCCCTGAATTGTTAAATACTTTTACCCTATTAAGATACAACCTCCTTAACCAGTTTCAGTATGTTGAAGATGTAAGTATTAAAGGATACTGCATGTGAGTTAGCATGCACAGATAATATCCATTGACAAGAAATGCATGTGGGAGAATTTTATAAATGCAGATCTCTCCAGGGTGGCTGCCACCGGGGAATGAGATAATGTCTGGAGATGATCTGCCAAAAACCCACCCAGTTACTGCTGGGGCTGTGTGTGCCAAAGTCCTTTGCTGCTCTTTTTACCCTTCAGTTTGTGAAATGGAAGAGTTAAGGGCAGGAAGGGTCTGGGGAGGGTAGTGGATGAGTCAAAGCAATACACAAGAGGTTCTCTTGAGGAGGAAGTCAACCATTCAATCTTAATAGATCTTTAAATGACACAACAATTTATCTGAATTTATTATTGCTCCTGCCTGGGAGAGCGGATTCAAAGGAATGCATATGACTTCCTCCATCCTGTTCAACACCTGTCTCTCAGCAGGAAAAGATTTGTGGGCTAAACCCTCAGCTGGTAAAAATCAGTGCAGCTCCAGTGAAATTGCTGGAACAACTTTGCATTTCACCAGCCGAAAAGATAGTCCTGAGCACTCAGTCTTCTGGAGAAGTGGTTTTGGGTTATAGATCAGCTGTTCACTATGTGCTTGGTCCGGGACAAATATGAATAAGATTGTCTCCTGCCTTAAGAATATGAAAGAAGAGATTTAACTAGTCATTTGTCAGAAATGCGTCTGTTGTCATTGCCTTTATCAGATAGAAAAGCCCACTTCTGAGTGGCACAGGCTGGATATTCTGCGGCCATCCATATAAATGCAGGGAGCTGGGCTGAGGCCAGAAGCACGGGTGAAGGGTTGGACGCCTTCCAGGTGACAGGTCTGAATCTGTAAGAGGAGAGGGTTAGCTCAGCTATCTCAGGTTGCAGTTCCCCTTGAACCATAATTAATGAAAGATAAACATTTGCAGGCTGCTGAGGTGAACGGTCAACTGCAAATGTAAATTTATCTGAATTAATTTGGCTCCCTCTGGATCTGTAAAGGTCTGAAATGAGATTGTGATATGATGTTCTTTGTACAAACAAGTCATTTGCCCTAAATTTGGTTGGTTTTTTCCTTTCAAATGGATTAAACAGTGGTGTTTACTCGTTGAGTATTAATATTACGTGGTTTGGTGATGTTATGTGCCTGTAAAGAAAGATTAGTTGCTCCCTCTGAAGTTTGTGTTCCCATTAGCAGTGTTCAGTGCCATACCCTTCTCCTTTTTGGTCATGGCTCTTCAATCACTGTTCCCCTTTTTTTCTTTAGTTCTTCTTTGTAAAGCACTGGTGCACTGTTATTACTGACCTTACTCTTGTGCTTTGCTTTCATGCTCCATTTGCTGCCACAGTCTGGTATGCTTTTGGAGGCAACCAAACAAGTTTCCTCCATGCTCTCTTTCCTGCAACATCTTCAGTTTTTTATCTCCTCCTGGAGGGCTTTCTCATCTTTGTCATGAGGATTTACCTTCCTCTCTTGAACTGGAGGCCACTGCTGGGATCTGCATCTTCTCTGTGATATGTGTGGGATGTGGACTGGAGAAAAATTAAATATTTTTTGTCTTATTTTTGGTTTTTTGAAGCTCTGTAGAGGAATTTGAAGCATACATGAAGGGGATTGTTGGTGCTTGGACCAAAGCCTACCAAGCAATGGGGAGACTCAGCCCCTTTCTTGGTAAGGAGCACAGGCCAGCCAGAGAATCCCTGTAGGGTTGTGAGTTTTGAAGAGGTTAATTTAAAGGAAAAAAAAATAGAGGCATTATTAAAAAATGTAGAAAATAGTATCTTCTGAAAAAATAGTCAACATAGAATTGAAAAACTGGACACACAAAACAGAAGTAGAGCTCTCTTCATGATCCCAATAGAGTTACCCAGGATGGCAGGAATACTTAGTTATTGCAGATGCCCGAGTGATTGCATTTATTTATCTGAATAAAATGGCTCCTGTCAGGTTCCCTGCTGAATGCCACACATTTCTCAAGGAGAACAGGTTACGTTTTAAGTGTTCCTGCTTGAATGATCCTCTATTCCTTGTATTGACATCCATGGCATCATATACCCATGGCACCTTGATAGTGATAGTGCCACAGATTCTTATTTACCCAGCAGCTGCTATTGGCAGCCTGGATTAATTTACATTACAGGTATTAATTACAAGGAAGGGCTATTGTTCGGCCTTACACTGCTTCACTTGTGTTTACGAAGCCTTAGGATTGTATGACTGTGGCTGAGCCATTATGCAAGCGACCAGCTCAAAGCTGAAGTCAGGAGGTGGTTTTCCTTTGAGTGTTGCAGGTTTTGGATCACCCTGAGGGTGTCTGATGTCCTACCAAAGCGGCAGGGGAAGAGAGCATTCATAACAGCTTGTAGCTGCACTAATAAGAGCTACTGACCCAACGACAGGCGCAAAAGCAAATGAAATTTGGGAGCCAGTTTCCAGCCCCTTGTTTGATATCTGCAGACTGGTCATGAATCACTCATGTCACTCTGTGGACAGACCCTTGTGTCTCCCACCCCACGGTGACTCCCATTTGGCTGGACTTCACCCTGCTTTCCCTGGCAGTTTGCAGCCCCAGAGGTGCTCTGCAGCTCCGGTCTGAGCCCAGTACATAGCATGAGCACCATGGTGGTTACCCCACTCGGGTGATAGATATCGCTTCGAGCCAGGCACGGCACTGCCCGTGGGAACCTGCTGCAGGTGGGACACGAGGGCCACATCTTTCTCCATCCCTCTGTGTGTGATGGGTACAGCTTTTATCACACAGCTGTAAAGGAGGGAGTCCTGAGGTTTGGTTTTCAGGTGGATTAAAGCATGTCTCAGGATGTCATATGGGAATATTTTTGCAAGGATACATTTTGTCCTCATTCATAAAAGAAGCTGAGGTTTGGTTGGGTTAGGTGGTATGTTAATTATCCACAGGCCATCTTCTCTTGGAGGTAACAACAGGCTGTTATCACTATCCAGCTGGTTGAGGTTAGTCTAGGCTCTGCGCAGGATGGCCTCTAGTTTTCCTCAGAACGAGGGATAAAGTTAGGTTAGGTACCACCAACGCATATTGACTGTCCTTGATTACCCTTGAAATCTCTCCCTAATCAAAACGATTACCTGTACTTGTTCTTTTATTGAGAGAAAACACGAATGTTCATTTGCAAAGGGGGCCTTTCCTCACTTGGTCCTTAAAATCATGTTCAAGAGCACGGATACCTGAAAATTAATTCAGACTTCTGTGCGATTGCAATTTATGCTAACCTGTCAAGTTTTGGTCAAGTCTTGCCAACTTGCCTGTTGCAAACAAGGTTCTGAGCCAAGGACTGATTTCCAGCTGGCTCTTTGGCCATCAACACCCTGACATGGTTTAAGATTGGACTCGATGGGCTATAAATGTGCATAGGACAGCAGCTCATGTCAAACTGTTTCAAGGCTGCATATTCACAGTAGGACAGAACCACGTGTGTGACCTCAGACTGTAAAACTCCTCTATTCTCTACTTCTTCTAGGTAAAGTTTAGCCTTTTTTTGGTCTATTAATAATGAATGTGTTTACAACGGGTGCTTTACACAGCACAGTAATGAGGAGAAGGGCAGTCACAATGCGTGGCATACCCAGACCTTGAGGATGGGGGCATCCCACACCATGGCATTGCCTTTATTTTTTCCATACTTAAAAGTGCCAGGCATTGGTCACCTATTGTTTTTTGTTGTTATTATTAATATTATGTCAAAAATGGATTACAAGACCAGATTAGCTGTAGCTGTGCCATACCTAGGGCTAAGTCTGCATTGTCTTTTGCAGGCAGACGTAAGTTCTCTGCATTGCTGAGAGACAAGAACGAGCTTCGAACTGGAAGGTCAATGGTTGTGTCAATTCTGGCCTGATTTGGGGTTGATATATGGTGCATCAGAGAGTTTGCATGGATACATCCTAAGGGGTAATGGCTGTAAGGTCACACTGAGCAACTGGGAACTGGATTCCTGTAAAGGCAGATGAGTGGTGAAACGTGCCTGTGTGCTTGTGCATGCAGAGGGTAGTCTCGCCTTTAAAAAATGAGAACAATATTTATTATAATTACAAATGAGAGAAGTTCAGCCGATCAAGTTGCAGGTCAGGCCCAATCCATTAGTCTTTCACAAGTTTCTTTGAATCATTGATCTGTCCTCGTCTGGGGCAGAGTTAATGATATCACCCAAGGAGACTTGGACATTTTGTGTTCATGGTGGGTCAGAGGAGAAGACCACAGGCAGAGCGAGCTACAGAATAGTTTCCTTTGAAGGCAGGAAAGGCAGTCCTTGCAGGCGTTATGAAGGCAGTTTGTGCACACGAAGAAGCAGCTTGTGCTGGACTTCTCTGCTTGGGGTGTTTTTGAGAGCATCTGTGCAAGTGCATGTAGAGTTAACACGCCCTAGATATTCTCTGAGGTTTTTAGATCCACTAGGATCTAAAACTCATATATTTGAGCTGGGAATGTGAGCTGTGTTATTTCTTTCCTCTGCGACGGAGGTTTGTGTTAAGACTTCACAGTTCATTGTCCAAAGTTTTAATGTTGGTTGACTTAAGACTTACAAGGCACCAACCTGGCTGTGGCTTGAGGAAGCACTTGGGGCAGCAGGTATTGATGCACATGCTTGACTTTGAGTCACTAGCTAAATCATTCCTGTCCCAATGGGACACACAGGTCCCTAAGGGCTAGACTGGATCCGCACTGAAGCTGTGGCCAATATTTCTCAATAAAGTACTGGTGCTAGAAACTCTAATAAGGAGCCGCATTTTGGATGCGAGGCACTAGTCGATGACGCACTGAGGGCTTTGCAGCCTCGTTTTACAAAGCGCTAGGTCTGGGGAGTGGGACCGGGCCATCTCCTGTCTCCCCTGGGTCATGATTCAAAATGAGGTGTTACATTTTGGAAACTTCCATGATCAGAAAAACTAAAAAGATGATTTCTGAGGATCTGTGTGTATGTGTGTGAAATGAAATATTAATAGGTGCTGCCTGCTCATCAAAAATCATCTTTATTTACACTGAGAACTGGAAGTGTATAATCAGCACAGAAAAATGCGGCTAAATATATTTATGAAAGAAATAGGAGTTGTTTACGTTTGAATAATGCTGAATACCCCCTGTATTAAGGATGAGGCCTTGCTGCATGCCGAGATATTCAATAAACAAGCTTTGTAGAGGGAGTAATATATTTTACTACCCTGTTGATAACAATAGAAAAAACCTGTCATGATATCTGGCACACTGAGTATCCAAAACTGTCTTTTTTTTTTTTTTCCCCCCCAAAAAAAAAATACTTCAGTTGGTCTAATAAAGATTTTATTCTCCCTGCAAACTTTGTCCATCTTATATTACCATGTCTAAAACAAGTCAGCTATGGACATTTTATTTGTAACGTATTTTTTGCCTGTTGTTTTGTCTCTAAAGATGGGTAAGGACCATGAGAAATTGAAATGTAGAAATAAAAAGAAACACCGGTGACTTGTAAACCACAAGGAAGACAAGAAGCTCAGAAATGGGATGGAAATAGAGATTTGTAATTCATATAAAGGACCTCATGTTTCAAAAGAAAAAATTTTGGAGAGGCATGAGACATCTCTGTGTGTGGCTGGTGTATGATCTATTTGTATCCAATGCAAAACAAATAGCGCAGCGCGTTTGTGAAGATGGGGGATAATTTTGACCAATTATGTCTAGATATTGTAATTATTTCAACTATCAGTTTTGAAATAAAGTAACTTTATTTAAATATATTATTTATACAAAGCAAGACTGAAGTACAGTGATAATAATATGATTTTAAAGAATACTGTAAAATTATTTCACTCTTCATTCTGAGCAGAAATGTTTTACCCAAGAGGTTATTTTCAGTGATTTCCCCAATTTTGATAATAGCGGATCTGGGGAAAGCAAGAAGTGGATATTTCCTTTGTGAAATGTCAGCCTTTTTTTTTTACATGGGCTCCCACCCTGGGGCTGAACTAATGAAAAATAATGAGAAATCTTGGAGAATTAGATGAACAAGGATTTCCGCGCCGCTGTTACAAGGTGGGTTGCCGCGTGCTAAGCTCCATGCCTCTGCAACTAAATCGCTATTGTCTCTTGAGCAAGGTCGTTCAAAGCTCACTTCAAAATGTCATCATCACTTTGAAGTTGCAGTAGGAATGTCAGTTTAGCATATCCTACAAGCAAAGACTCCTGCATGTGGTAGATTGCCTCTCACAGGCTTTGCAGAGGGATGATCTGGGCTGAATCCTAATACATTAACTGTTTTGATGCATACTTTGATTTCACGTAAAAGCCACACAAAACGAGGCTGAATCTCGTGGTCTTTGGGCTGGATGGGGAGACCAAGTGGCTGAGTTCATTATAGGCAGCACGAGGCAGCACTTGAGGATAATGCAATATTCAGCAGAGCAAACAAAATCGTTTCCTTTTGCCATGATGTCTTATGCCTCCTTGGGTGGCAGCAATAATGTCTCTTTCATAAGAACACAAATTTGGAGAGTTTTCTCAGATTAATGAAATGCGGATCTGGGGTGGCACCAGCGCTGCATCCTTGGGGCTGCCTCTGACGATGTGCACCCCAAAGCCATCCAAAGGCTCTTCAGCCTTTCTCCCCCACTCACACTGTGTTTTGGCAGGGGTGCTCATGGCAGAAAGCAATGAGCAGCTCTTTCTTCATCAGCATCCTCTGCACTCCAGGTGTGCTTGTAATCTGCTTTTTCAGTTTGAACCTTTGGTTTAAACTGTTCACCACCTCTGAAGGTGCAGCTCATTAAGAAAGATAGTTGTCAATTACTCTTGACAGAGATTAATTATTCTTAAGCTCTAAACCAACCCTTCAAATACAACCCTTTCCTGGGTGGGGGAAAAAATTTCTTCCTTAACTGTGTGCAGTTGCTTTGTGCAAGAAGAGGCCACGCTTTTGAGACAGAGCTAGCTCCTGGTGAACTCCGCAAGGCTCCTCTGCTTTTATAGGCATTGCTTTAGGTTCTCATTATGTCTTGCTCTAAGTAGCTATCTCTAGGGTCCCTGCTACTGCAGTAGAGACAGATGTAATCGTTAGGGCTGGGCGAGTTTTCTTCTCTGCAGTGTTTGCAGAGACTCCAGAGATAATGCTGTGTTGTATGAAAATGCAGTAAGGCATCTCCACCAGAAGGTTGGGAGAAGCTGATCTAGGAAGAGGTGATGTTAGCCTGGTGGGATGGGCTCTTTCCCAGGACAGACAAGAACTAAATTCACATGCTTGCTCTGTATCAAGTGTGTTGGGATGCCAGATCCCAGCTTCGAGTCCTAAACAAAGGCTGTCTGACCTTTTAAGGTTGCTCTGACCAAGAAGTCTAGCTGCCAGTGAGGAATATGCTGTCAGAAGTGGTATAAAGGACCTTCCATTTTGACAAGTGAGTGCTTTCCATCAAGAAGAGATTTTGTCAGACAATTTCTGGTGGGCTGGAATGACTGACTCGATCTGACAGCGAGGAACCGAGGCATATGGACGTTAAACCACCTTCCCAAGCGCATGTAAAAAGGCTGTGGCAGACTCGGGTTGAAACTGTGCCTTGCCTGCAGATCCAGCCCCCTGCCTCTAGCAACAATTCTTTTCACTTTTCATACTAACCACAAATGTATTTCTTTGCCAGCAGCAATTCAGAGACAGTAGCATTGCCTCTCCCCTACCCGTCCCCGCCGCCCCCTCTTCTGAAACCTGCCTGCTCAGTGCTGAGCAGTACAGGATGGATCTTAAACATTGCCACCCTTGGGAGCACTGTGAAAACAGAAGGATAATTGCTAAAAGTTGCCTTTATGAGAAGAATCCATCGCTGCCTACGACTTAGCGCTCTGCTTTTAACCCAGTGTGTTTTGCTTCTGAAGGCTGTGACATTTCTTGGTTGTTGGATGCTGTGCTGCTGCCCTGCTCCACGGCAGGTCATGCACAAGGGAGGTAGGCAGGGATGTCTAGCAGGGAATTCACTGTGCCCTGCAGGAGGTGATAATTCTAGGTAATGAAGCATGGTCGACTTTGTTTCCCTGCCTAAATCTGGTGCTCCTCCTGCTACAAACTCAGCAGCTTGTGCGTAAACGCCCTATCTAATGCCCCAAATAATATTAGCTACATGATTTCTTTAAGCAATTCCATCCTATGGCATTTCAGGTGGCCATGAGATCATATTGGCAAATAAACTGCATTAACAGATGAATATCGCACGGCTGAGCAGTCAGCTGCAGCTTGCAGGGGGAGGGATTCGGCTGGGATGTGTCCATGTATTTTCCATGGTTGGAGGCAGCAGAGAGGTTGTACGAGAGCACCCAGGGGTGCTGGGGCTGGACAAAAAGTTTCTGGGCAAGGTGTTGGGCTAGTGCTGCACCTTAGCTCCTTGAGATGGAGAGGGCAGTGGGACCAGCCTAGAAGGGATACATGGGGTGGGGTGGGGGGGTAGGAGGGCTGCATCCACCATGCCCGTTATCCCCGGGGAGCAGTGCTGTGAGTGCCTGTGGCATCATGGCCCTTCACCAAAATAAACCACTTGGCTCTCAGTGGAAAGAGCCTGACTCTAGCCCACGGTGCAATATGAATCTTCCCACCTAGCTGTTGAAAGCTGTGGCCGAGTTGATTAGTAGCAGACAAGCTGCTTGACTGTCACACCTCTGCTAAATTAATGCAGTGGGGTCGTATCAGTTAGTGCTACCCCACTGCTTCCCAGAGATGGCATCCTGGCAATGTCTCCGAATGCCTTCTTGGGCCAGCTTTGTGTGTGTCAGCATGTTGGATAAGAGATGTCAGGGGGAGCTGGTTTGTCTCTCGTGGAGCAGACACCTTGCTGTAGAGAAAAGGAAGGTGCTGTAACCACACAGGATGTTTGCACTTGTGAGCTGCAATGGGGAGAGGAAAGACTGCAGAAAATAGTTTTTTCTTCTTCTTCTGAAATATTTTTCTTCTTTTCTTCTTCTTCTTATTCTGAAAAATATTTCCCTTCCTACTGATTTTTTGTTAGCTGTTCTGCTCTTGGCATCTGCAGTTCATGCCTCTGAAGCTGCTGATTTCACTTCTAGGAAAGCTCCCCTCTCCATGCCTGTGCTGCAGCGAGCCTGCACTGCTAGATGGAGTCACAGCTTTTACCAGCCGTACATTAGCATTTTGCATGTTCCCAGTGCTAGGAGAAGCATTCAGAAAAAAAATATCCAGGCAACATCTTGATCTCTGTTTTGCAGATGAACTCGGAGTCATGTATTGAGATTAAAAAAAGCCAACTGGGTATTTTTGAGAAGATGATGTTACTGTTTTAAATAATGCATGATTAAGGGCTTACAGAAGAGGGAACAACATCCACCCATGCTTAAAATGAAGAGTGCTTGACTTCAGCCAGATCTCTGCCTGGCTGCAATGAGAGCCTTTTCCTGCATGCTTCTAGCAGCTGAATCCTTGCTGTCTTTTTGGGATGTAGCATCCCTTTCTATTTAAATTTGCACATCCACCATGTAATTCTGCAAGATGTGCTGAGGTATGAAGCACAGAAGGACCCCTGAGCAGAATGAAGAGCTACTCTCTCTGCTGCAGCTGAGTGTTGAAGTGCTCAGAGAGGGAGAAAGCACTGGCAAAAATTCACCACAGCTCAGGATTCATCCCATTTGCTTCCTGAAGATGAAGGAACTAAAATTGTCCTGCATGCAGCACTGAGTGGGGCAGGTATGGGGACTGGCTTGAGTGCACATGGTTTCAGAGTTGGGAACATATGAAAAAAATTAAGGGGAAAACCTGGTGAGCACACACTAGGTGTGATTCTGTGGTTCATGAAAGAGGGATATGTTATGACCTAAGCCAAGGACCGCTACTGCTCTTGGAGCAGCTTTGCCTGAGGAAACACATCTGCAAGGAGCACGGAGAAGAGGTGTGCAAGCACATACCGTGCTCCCCAGCCTTGCTTATATTTTAGAGGACAACACAAAACCCTTGCAGCACAGCACGCTGTCATTGCCAGCAGCCCGAAGTGATAACCCAATGCATTGGCCATCTCTGCAGGCTCAGGAATCAGCTCCATCAAAGGGGCTCCATGCTAATACCCTGACAGCAACATCGTGTGTGTAGAGAGCCCTTGGGAGCACTCGGCATTCTAAGCAGGTTGTCAAAGATGTCATTATAAACTTTAGATCTGAAATATAGCAATGTTGAGAAACTTTTCAAGGTGTTGGGTCTGGCAAATAATTTTACCAGCGTTTTTCTTGTTGATCAGATGTCTTTCTGCAGAAGCTGTACAAGGTGCCCTTCCTGCCCTGGTTTTGGTCACTGCTGCTGATTACTCTTCATTGCCTTGTTCTCTACATGTCCTCCTTGGTTCTCTGCATGTGTTCAGGCATCCTAGTCTATACTCCAGAGGCACAAAGCCTGATCCTACGGGCGTACTCCAACTTCAGCCACTGATGCTTGTCCTTTTGTGGATCCTTTTATCCTGCCAGGCTCCTCTGGCCCCTAAAAAGTGGAGTGGAAAATTAATCAGTGATATCAAAATAAATATTCTAGAGGAGGTGCAAGGAGCAAAGCTTCTTGGAAAAAATGTGTTCTGTGATTAAAGACCCCTATGTACAGTGGGTCACTTTTAGTTAGAGCAGCTCAGTGGCCAAAGGGGAGCTGTAAATTGCACCAACTCCGTCCTTGGCTAATGCAAATGAAATCCTTTGGGGTTGGCATACCACTAGCAGGTTGTAAGAGCTCTATGAACTGAAGCAAAAGAGTTAAAGAGAAACATTAAGGCATTTTCTCCCTTGTCTGAGCTTGGCTCTGCCCTCCTCTTTCTTGTTATTTAGTATTTATTGCACTTTTATCATTATTATTTGTAATGGCATGTTTTGTGATGGGACGCCAAGAATGTCAGCTTGATTTTTAGGCTTTTCAGAGCACATTCATTAAACCGTGACAGGTGATTTTCCCTTCTGTTTGGGCTCTGCCCTTGTACTCCTCACCCTGGGAGCTGAGCGCATCTTTATAATTCAGGGGGTGGTCCAACAACTGCTTCTCATACGCTTGCTCTCACATCCTCTGCCTCAGGGGGAGCATGTGCACCAAAGTGTCTGCTGTCTTTTAGAATAATTTTTAACGTACACTGATTATGGTGGAGGAGGCAGGTGACCTGATCTGGGAGTGGTAACCCAGGGTTTGCGATGGTCCCTAGCTCCTGAGGGAGTTCATTTCTGGTGTTGGCTGGGAAGCCCAGACAAGCTTCTCCCCTAACTTTGCACCTGCCAAAGGGAAAAAGTTGCTCGTCATCGATCACAGTGCAAAAAGTTTTATTTTTGCAAGGGAATTATGTGTGATGTGGCCTGTGCATTTGTCCCTTTTGCAGAAGCAATATGCTTAGGACTCAGAACTTGTGGTTTAATCCCAGCTGGCAACCAAGCACCACACAGCCGCTCGCTCACCCTCCCCCTGCCCTGGCGGGATGGGGGAGAGAACCGAAAAATACCTAAAATGCATAGGTTGAGATAAAGGCAGTTTAATAGAACAGCAGAGAAAGATAATATAATAGTAGTAGTAATAATAATAATAATTATTATTATAATAATAATATAAAAGAATATACAAAGCAAGTGATGCCCTTGTCCTTGACTAGACTAAACACTACTGAGCAACAACTAAACCATCAGTGTGTTATCAGCATTGTTCTCATACTAAGTTCAAAACACAGCACTACAGCAGCTACTGGGAAGAAAATGAACTAAGCTGAAACCAGGACAGAACTAAAGAGGTGATGTAGCACAGAGCTTGCAGTATCAGCTAGCCAGGGCTCAGTAATACAGCACATGACAGATACTTTGCTGAGGGCATCTATGATGTTGTGTAATGTGCAGCAGCAAATTTTGCATTAGTCTTTATCAGTCTTGTTTTGTGTCTTGCTGTCTGTCTCCAATACTGGTTCTTCACAGACGATACAGCACTAGACCTCTGTCATGGTTGATTTTGCTTGGATGAACAAGGTAGTCGGGTAGACTTCAGCGGTAGATTTTGAAAGTTGCTCATATTTGCCCCAAATATAGTCATAGTGAAGGCCATGGGGGTTTTCTCACTGGTTTCAGAAGCAGCTGAGCTTACCCTTGTTGTCCTTTGGAGCCAAGTTAGATCCATCCTGATCCCTCTGAAGATCTTGCTTCTCAAACTCACTGACATGACATGTGTAAAATGTTTGTGGTGTGGCTCACCCATGTGATTTTTGCATTGCTTGGTGCCACACATGACGCAGCTTTGTAGTGTCCTGGGTTTTACTCCTGTTTCTCCACTAAATGGAAAGGGCTTGTTTTTTGTTTTTTTTTTTTTAAACTGGGAAGAGTAGCAGGGTGGTCACCTTCAAATTTTTGTGCTCATGCAGTGTGACTGACCTTTCCTCAAAATACTTCTTGTCACCAGGCAGGCTTAATACAAGCTAAGCTGTAAAAATAGCTCTAGGATAGCATTCAGACCAGAGGGGTCAGGTCTGAGCTGGGGCAGATGGCTGGCTCTGTAAATCATTGATGTTTTGAAAAAGCAAGGCTGGTGTGTAGGTCTGAGTTCATTTAATGGCCATGTATCAACATCAAAATTTGCGCCGCCTTCTCATCTATTTCAGCTTTCAATGTCAAGGCCAGGAACCGAGTGACCTTTTCCTCTTGCCCAGGGCAGTGAATATTCAAAGTGTCAGAGCTCTGTCTATGGATTTTATTCCTCTTGTGGAGGAGAGTGTCAATGTACAGGATCCAGGAGCCATGGTTCAGGCATGCTTTCAAGATAGCATCACCACAGCCTGAATTGGTTTGTACTATTATGTTTTGTATCAAACCGCTGAGTTATTAATGTAGCGGGATTTCTGCCTCTCTCCTTGCAGTCAACAAATACGTGGTCCGGGTTTTTACTGGTGAAGTTAGCGGCAGTGGAACAGATGCGGATGTCTTCATTAATATCTTCGGCGAGAAAGGAGACACAGGTATTCAAATGCAAATAATTTCCTAAATTACTTCTTCCTGCTCTACAGGCCTGCAACCTGGACAACACGCAGCAGCAATCTGGCCAATGCAGAATAATTTGGCTGAGTGAAAGGCGCACCAAATGGTGGTGTTAGCTCTGAGGTTTCTCACATCCACAGATCCTGGAAGTTGTGTCTGCAGAGCAGTAGTCATAGCTGGGCTGTGAGAAAGACTGAAGTTACCTACCACCAAAAAACCCGAACCCTGGGAAAATGCAGGATAAACCACCATCATAAATAGTGCAGTAAGTGCCAGTCCACTGAGGGATCCAACACAAATGTGTATTTACAGTGCACGCAGTGGCAGCTGCATGTCCCATCTTTCTGTGGCTCTGGATGGATAAAGTGTGGCACAAGTTGTGGCTGAGCCTGCCTGACCATTTAAAAAGATAATCTAACCAAGGTTTCTATTTGCTGGCTCTAAATTAATGGTGGTAGCTTTTATTTTTTTAACCTAGATTGTACTACAACAATGGTCTAGGAACTTGAGTTTAAATTTTTAAAAATATTTTTAACTGAATAATAAAGATGTGCCCAGGCCAAACTCTCTGGGTCATGCCATGGAGAAGAGTGGGTGGAAATTCCTGGAGACTCGGCTAGCAAATAGTCTCTCTCTTCTATACTGTACCTATCCTGTCAAATTCAAGAAAAAATGACATGATGTCTGCTGAGTGCCCTTGAACAGATTATGAAACCTAGCGGATAGGTCTCATCCTTGATTAATTCTCCAGATTTTTACAAGGGGATTCATTTGATCTCACTGGAGGCATCTGAAATTGAAAGTCTAAATCTAAGCCGGTTGTCCAGGCACTCTGTCATATCTACATAGAGGAATAACACCTCTAGAAAATGATTCATCCCCTTCTAAGGTAAGTGGGATGAAATGTCCTCTGACACCTTTCCCCGCACTGGTGCCTCAGGTGGGTTCAATCCCACTCACAGCATCAGTCGCACAGGAACAGCGTTGGCTGCAACTGGGGTCAGCGCTTTAATGCTTTTCATAAAGGCAAGCTCCTGTGAGATCAGGAAAAGCCAATACCCCTGGTTGAGTCCTAAGTTGAAAATAAATCCTTCCTGTGTGATGCAGCAAAGAATCCTCTGTCCTGAAATGTCAAAATCTGCAGCTTGTGACCGAAGTCTTTTTTAAATGGTTTGGAGATTTTTAAAGACATTAAAAATAAAAGGGAAATGTGGTGGTATGAAAAAAAAAAGATGCAAGAGCCATCTGGATATATATTTCTGAAAACTCTGAGAGCTGTAAGTAACTGTGACATTAGAGTGAAAATCCTGGTCTTTTGTGTGCTCAAGAAAAGGTACCTTTTTTATTAGAATGTAAAGTCCTCTGCCTTTACCTTGAATCCTGGTTGCAGAGAGCTGATACCTGGAGAATTTTTGATTCAGTCAGTGGTGACATTCTTAAATATTTCCTCACTTACAAACACTCATATGCCAGTAACCTTTTCCTCCTTGGTTCTTCTATATTTATTTTTTTCTCAGGTGTGAGGAAACTGGACAATGACAAAGACAACTTTGAAAAGGGAGCAGAGGACAAGTTCACACTCGATGCTCCAAATTTGGGAAGGTTAAGGAAAATTAATATAGGTCATAATAACAAAGGTGGCTCTGCTGGCTGGTTCCTCGCAAAGGTTGGTTACTCCTGAGATGTTTAACATAGACATGTTGTAGGATCAAAATGTCTCACTTACCCTCTCAGTAGTCTGATGCCACGACATGCAAGGATGTTTGGTGGTGATACAGGTTCCTGGTTACTGAGAAAGGTACAAATCAAGTTTTCACCTTTCCAGGAGTATCCTCTCCAGCCTTTGCTTTTTCTGCAGAGCAAAGGGGGGCTGATGAAGTGCTGGCAGCAGCCTGCTGCATGCCAGTGTGGTGCATCTAAATCAGCTGCAGCACATTCAAATTGGGTAGTTAGAAAACGAGGGACATTCTGGATTTAGGTAAATTGCCAAGCATCTCAGGAGATTTTGTGGCAGTGAGAAAATCCAGTTGTTAAGACTTGAATTTGTGTGCTTTAATAATATTTCTTCTGTCTCAGTCACTGCAGTTTCTTTGACAGATGAGAGGGAATTCTCCAAGCTGGGTCCTCCAAGCTGCCACCCCCACAACTCTATTGACTTAACTCATTAACAAGATGGTAAAGATACCAGAGTCTAAGGAATATCTGTTGAGTCTGTTCACACTGGAAATTTGCAAAGACTTATAGCTTGGCCAAATTTAAGTGATGTATCATTGGCACAGCAAAAAAGATATACCTGCCACAAAGATCCTTTTCTTCCACTCCCACTTCCCTCCTCATTTTAATCTCCTGCTCTGAGGCGTGAAGGTATTGCAGGTTTTAGCGAAATGGTTGAAGGAATATTTTAAAAGGAGAAATCTATGACTCTTTCCTCTAATCTCATTTTCTTTCCTCTGCGGGTGTAGGTTAACACAGCTGGCTTTAATCCATTGAAGATCTGACCCCAAATTTGTAAATCCTAGATAACAGGGTGGTTTGATGTATTACAAATGCAAATATTAGCACATGTTTTTCCACTGTCACCATACGCTGCACTAAAACTTATTACGTTGGTTGTCCATGAAAAATGCAGAAGATGAAAACTGGAGCTATTGTGCTTCCTGGAATAAATAAGGGGGAGAAAACACAGAAAAGGAACCTCATCTTCACATTACAGATGAAGTCTTCATAACAAAATTTTTGATGTTGATTAGGTTGCTTAAGTCCCAAAGCCTGAAGCAGTGGCTAGTTGCAGCCAACACATTAATTCTATGTTCTGTCACAGGAACCATCGAGATGTTTGTGATTAAGTAAAAGGCAACTTTTGCCTTGCCAATTCAACTGGAAGCTTGGAGGAATGAGCTAAAACATAGCCCAGCTATCTTCTATAGTCGGTAGATGTTTTTCTCTAATTTTCTCCAATATTTGGGGACTCTAGCATTGTCACTCCTGGATGAACTTCCTAAGCATCATTAGAAGTTCTTCTCATATTTCCTGAGTTTTCAGTGTGGCTTATACTCAGAGCAGGTTTTCTACCTCTAAAGATATGAATAAAGATATTAACAGGAACCCAGAGGATCAGCAGGTAGCGGGGAATCTGAGCATTGATATTTTTCCTGAACTTTATATATTTTAGTCTCTAACGCTCCAGCACAGCATTGCTCTCTCATACTGACAGTCCCAGCCCTTGGCAGATACTGTTGTCCATGTCTACAGAGGTACAACAAGAATTGGTAATGCTACAGGCAACAGCACAGTGTGGAATGAGTGACATGATGGGAAGCTCTGAATGGTTTCACAAATCTATCAGAAAGGACAGATTTCAGATTCTCCCTGTTTGCTGTGAAGGCAGGGAAAAGTGGCAATGACTTTCTATCCCTAATAGTGAATTTTCTTTCTCTGAGATATAAGCCATGTAGGCAAGTAGAGATTTTGATTTCTTCTTTTCTGGCTGAAAATCTTCAGTACTCTTCACTGCTTGTTTAAAATACTGCAGTAACTCTGTGGCAAGCTTCTGGAACACAGAAGATGTTGGTAAGAAATGCCTCAGCAGGAGGTGCAAGAAACTTCAAGTGGGTAACACTGTCTTAAAGGTGAAGATGGTTCCCTGGCTTGTGTCAGTGCTTATGTCAGTAGAATATGTCTCTAGAGTAGGGCCAAGAGCCAAATCCTTCCAAATTAGAAACTATTCCTACCACAGGGTTTCATGGCTGTCTTTGCAATGCTTCCATCCTAGAGTGACTGAGTAGGGTTAACACAATATTACACAAGCTGATCCGACAGTCTTGATTTGTCCTAAAATTCCTTGGTATTATTTTATAACAAGGCTCTAAAACTGAGAGAGAAAGAAGACAGCCTGTTCCCAAAGCAGAACAAAGAGCTGCCATTCAGCTGATGGAGAAGAGTAGCCAGCAAATGGGCTCTGGAGAGAAGGAAGACAGGCCAGCCAGCTGGTCTTGCTAGCAGAGACATCTGGTCTCGTACACTATGAGAGATGCAGATTGAGTTCACGGAATAAAAAAAGAAAAGAATAAAGCCTGGTTTTTACTCACTGATTGTCTGAAATTCTACCAGTACTAATTAGGGAGCGAAGAGGGATCTGCTTGAGTATTGAATATATTAAATATCAGGTGAGAGTGTGTACATTAAGCTTCTGCTCTTCTGTCACCCCCTCATATAACACCTTTGTTTTTTCCACGTGTATTTTGCAAGGAGCTGTTTCTTTTCTCTTAGGTGATCATTGAAGACATTGGCAATAAATGTGTGTACCAGTTCCCGGTTGGACGCTGGTTTGCTTTAGATGAAGATGATGGAAAAATCCAGAGGGACATACTTGTCGGGGGCACTGAAGCCACAGGTAAAGTCACGGGCTGAATCCATGGTGGGAAATGCGACGATAAAAAGGCCTCATTAATAATACTAGCCATGTTTTCTTAAGAAGATTAAATGCCTTGTGCTCAGGGAGACCTGCAGTGGACCATCTGCTCGTGGCAGGCAGTTTTGTGTGAGGGTCCCTGAACTACCATCACATTTCCCACTTCTTCATCTCACTGGTGAAGCTGTGCAGGACCTACGTGCTGATTTATCACCTGATGCACCTAGATAAGGGGCTAATGGGCAAAGGATGAAAGATTCTGGTTTGTACTTCAGCAAGTTGCTCACCAGCCTTCAGAAAGTGGATTCGTATTTCCACAGTCACCAATGTGCCACGCAGTAGTGCATATTGTACTTCAGGTTCTTGGCTGGGGAACTATGCATCCTTTTACAAAACAAGACAGGCAGTGCTGAGCCCTAAAACTGGCTTTTTGATTATTCAATGTGGTTAAAGGAAAGAAAACCAAAAGTTACATCTCTGTTAAAAAAAACCCGCATGTAAAGTCAATAAAACAAATTACTACGAGACAGAAGACAATTTGGATAGTGTTCTGCCTGTATTTAGTCATTAGCATAAAGGTAAGCACTTTGACTATGCACATAACAGCTGTTCTTTACTTTATTGCACGGTTTTCAACATCTGCAGTCCTCGTACTCCTCCCCGCATGCGTGCAGGTAAAGTGGTCTGGCTGCTGAGTCCTGACAGCAGGATGCATGTTGGGAAAAATCAGGGGAAGACAGGGGGAAAAAAATCTAAAAAAATGCAATTAATTTACTAAAAGCTTCTCTTATTCTTTTACTATTCATGACTGTGCATTTTTTTCTGCTTCCATGAGTTTTGTTGAAGATATTCCATATGCACAAGGAAACATGCCTGAATACAATTTTTAATGTAAACTTCTAAGGAAGAGAGGTTTATTTACAAGAGAGTGGGTTCTGAGGTTTCTACTTTGTCCAGAGTCCCTATTGAAATTTCTGGGTGATTTACGCAAAGGAAAAGCTTAGCTTGGACCTCAACTACTTTATACATGCTCCCTAAAACACTGTTACAGTTACAGAGGTGTCTCCTTGTTTGATGCCGTGACACAGACCCAAGATATGCCTGTCAATGAGCCTACTGAGAAGTAAGGCATGTAGGAAGAAGTGTTATCTTTCTTAGACCAACATTTAGAGCTCGAAAAAACACAGGTGAACTTTTATGTATGTGGACTTCTTTTCAGAAATATTTTTCTTTCTTCCAGCTGGGCGAATACCTCTCCCAAGCCTTGCTTTGCTGAGATCTTTAGGCTCTCAGAGTGGCAGTGAGGGTCCTCCTGGCCTCAGCGGCATCAGAGGCTGCTGACCCCATATTTTCAGAGTTTTGCGATGCTGCAGATCTTGCCACCACTGTTTAAAACAACACCCTTCCATCCTCTAAGCATCCTCTGATGCATCTGGTGCTCGGTACCTCTCAAAATCAAGCAACCGACTTAGTTGCCAATTCAATTTTTTGCTTTTCTTCACCTAATCATCACCACATGGTGATAAAAAGCCCTGTACTTTTTTTGAGCGAATTTGTTGCCACAAATCTGTTTCTCATAGACAGCCTGAAGGTAGCCGTGAGTATGTGTGGAATGAAAACAAATGAAGCATTGCACTGTGTGTAAGTTGAAAGTTAAAAAGACCAGTGGGAAACCAGTAGAGCCCGATGTAAATCCAATAAAAAACTATTACTTCCAGCCTTTTTTCTCCCTTCTTTTCTTTCTAACCAAATTCCTGTTTCCTTCAGGTATTGTGTACAACGTTGCTGTAGTGACAGGAGATATCAGAGGAGCTGGCACAAACTCCAAGATCCATGTAATCCTTCATGGCTCCAAAGGCTTAAAGAACAGTGGGAAGATTTTCTTGGAAGGAGGTGAATTTGAGCGTGCCAGGACAGATCTCTTTAACGTGGAGATAGCTGCTCTTCTCAGCCCTCTCAGCAGAGTCACCATTGGGCATGATAATTGCGGCGTCAGTTCTGGCTGGTTTTGTGAGAAGGTGAGACTAAGTTGTTTGTCTGTAGGCAGCTGTCAGACTGTTTCCTATTCATAAGCTGACACCAACACCCAAATATGGCTTAAAAAGAAATCTGCTTTTGTTTGGATAACAATATCCCAGGTAAAACAAGTCAATATGATACATAATGCATGGCGGTAGCTGACTGCCTCAAAGCCACATTAGATGCATAAGTCAGTCACTTGCTAATTGGGTTGATTGCCCCTTTGCAGATAGAGATTATTGTTTGCCCAGCGCCAAAAGCACCTTCAGATGTTCACCCAAGGGGCTGGACAGAAATGCAGTCTTGGATTGTGCTGAGCATTTCAAAGTTATCATCTATACTCAGACGTTCCTGAAGTTTTTAGATACTGCTTTGGAGCTCAGGAAAAAAAAAAAAAAAGAAGTGGCTGGCCACAGCTGTTACTGGGGGTTAGTGGAGCAATGTATGATGTGAGATCATGTACAAGATCAGCAGGAGCTAACGGGAGGGTAGAGAGAGAAGCAGCTGCCTTCCTTGAAGCTTGGAGTTTTCCTGGAAAGCAAAATCAGCTTAGGATGTGTTTGAAGGCTTTTTGTATCTTGTGTTTCTTGCAAAACCCTACTGTGCACTGGTGTGGTGCAGGGCATGTGCTGCACACTGATACACATTGACTCCTGCAGCCACACTGTCTGTTCCCGTTCCCTTCCCCTCATGGTGTTTTACCTCTTCTTGGTTGACCCATTCTGATGTACTTCTGGAAAAGTGGGAATAACAGGACAGATGGGTCCTAGCTATACTCCAAATTGGGAATCATGCAAGCAGTCCAGTTCACGTTGGTCCAGAAAACCTGATTTTGAGATCAGGACCAAGACCTCCAACTCTGTCTTTGCTTTAGGTACTTAACTTTTCAGTATCAAGGTCCTGTGGGCTGCCAGTAACAGAATATCCAAACTCACCCTCCCAGTCTCTTTTCCTAGGTGGTGGTTTACTGCCCATTCACTGGTATTGAACAAACCTTCCCATGTGGGAAATGGCTGGATGAAGATGAAGGAGATGGTCTCATAGAGCGGGAGCTCTACGAAATGGTCTCCCTGCGCCAGAGAAGACTGAAAAGTAGGTACAAGTGCCCAGGAGCTTCCTGTGACCTCCCCTCATGCAACAGCATCCTGAGTGTCACCCATGCAACATGACATGGGTAGACCCATGCTCAAGTGGAAGTTCAAGTGAATTGAGTCCTGCATGAGTTTCAGCTTTGAACATCCTGGTTTGGGGAGTTTAAAATGAAGCTTTTTAAATATTTTGAAGAATGGCACTCATTTTCTTAAGGGAAGAATTTGGACCTGGCAGCCTTCCTAGGTTTATTGGGTTTAGGGCTTCCTCAGTGGCCATCTCACCTTTGCAGACAAGCCAGGCTACGTTTCTTACCACTACAGAAACAAAGCTTTCCTGTTCCAGAGAGAAACAAAACCTAAGTGTAGTAAGAAGCCAAACCTGGGGGAAAACAGGAAGAAAACCCAAACTCTTCCCATTAACTTCAACTTTTTTACTCTTGGCCTTAGAGAAAAAGCAGCTTAGTCCTGTCCAGCTGCCAAACGTGCCTCCCAAGGCACATGAGAGCTGCATTTGAAGCCTTTTCTCTAGAGGGAGGCAATGGCACACGTTTGCTGGGAGGTGCTGCTCCGTGCCATGCAGGGCAGCGTGCCGGCATGTTCATCCATCCACACACGGCTCCTGCACCCAGCTTCGCTGGCTGGTTTTGCAGCAAGCAAAACAGATCGCTTCCATCTCGCCTGCACCAGTGCGTATGTGTAAGCAGAATGTTTTAATTAGGGTAATAGATACAGTTTAATCCAAATGCTTCTGGTGGGCTCCTGCTTAAACAGCAGTTCATTTAAATAAGCTTTATCTAAATGTTAGTCAGCGTTGTAACCACATTGCGCCTCTGACTCGGTCCATTTAACCAAAGCATCTGCAACCTTTAACCTTCTATTATCAGCTCTGATTGTTATTGACAGGCTAATTCCCCTGCTGCCGCAGCGCAGGAGATAGACAGAGAGCATTAGCCTTGAGAAATCTGTGACCTTTAGCTGCCAGATTATAGAAGCGTAAGACTTGGAGTTAGAAAAGACCTATTATGTCATCTCGCCTATCTCCCCCTGCATACAGGACTGTCCCTTTCTGTAGAGCTGATCAAAGCTTGGTTCAACCTCGCGTTGGGTATCCATGGTGAGATGGCTCCCTGCGCAGCATTTGCAAGCTGTTCCTCCAGCGGATTGCAGCTCGACATGTAGTTTGTGTTTATTCTCAGCCTTTTTTTATCCCCC
>VZTL01000232.1:36225-48445 GCA_013400535.1 Scopus umbretta
CCCCCCCCGCCACCTTATCTTGAATGTTATCCTGGAAACTGTTGTGTCAGGTCTCGCCCTCCCTGGTGTTTGTGCCCTGGGGAATATTTGCTCTGGCTCCAAGAATTTCCAAACTGCCTGGATGCCTTGATGTGAAGGGACTGGAAACAGGGGAATGTGCCCAGCGAGCCCTGGGAGGATGATGATGGGTATTTGGGGAAATGCCGGGTCGTCTCCGGCAGCTGCAGACCTAGCTCACCCACGTTCCTCCCTGTGTGGTTTCTCCCTACAGCCTTCTATCAGCGTTTAATTCTGGTACAAGTTCACCTTTCCCCCTCCCTGCATGCACCACCACTCCTTTCCTTCAGCAAGAGGTCAGGGAGGCCATACCAGACGGACAAGAGAAGTCTCTGGTGTCTGAATGGCCCTTGCTCTTTTCCCCAGGGAGAGCAGGCTGTTGTAGCACATGCTATGTGCAAATATGCCTTAGCTTCATTTCTGCTCAGATAAAACTTGCTGGAGATTTTCAGAAGGGAGCGGCCATCAACATTTTGCATATTACTAAAATATGGACAAAACTTTTGCTAAAAGAGAGTTCCTTCTTCCCCCTCATTTTTTTCTGTAGCTGTCGCCTCTTTTTTACAGTCAAATGCTGAGCAGATAAGTAAAAATCTAATTTATATGCATGTCATCATATTTACATATTCCATTCTGGGCTCTGAAGGTTGAGCCATGCTCATGTGGGCTCAGGCATACCGAAAGGGTTAGCAATTCTTTCATTAGGATTTGTTAGTCAGCTGATGTCTGAGTCAGGAAAGAAATCTCTTCCCTTCCCTGTAGGTGCTGCAAGGCCCGCAGAAGTGAAACACGTTATTATCAAGAAATAATGCAGATGAGGGGCTCTTTAGAGGAAATAACATCACCTTTGTGCTTGCAACCATCCTCTGGTATGAAAACCAATGTAAAGCTGCTGCAGGTGGCCTGCTTTTATAGCTAAAACGTTGGGCGAAGACTTAAGAGAGAAAAATTCTGTAGCTTTGCCACAGTCTTTGGGCATGTCACTTAGAGTAACACAAGTGTTAACTAAGGTCAAGTGGGATTTAGGCGTTTATGTAATTTAAAAACTTTTGAAAAATATCTTTACATTGCTCTGAGCATGTTTGCCCCACAGGATGCAGCCTGGCTGGAGATACCTGAATGGGCTCCGAGCCAGCCTGTCCTGCAAAAGGCATTTCTGGGGTAACTGGTCCGGTCTCAGGAAGGCTCGTTAGCTCAGGATGAAGTGATACATGGCTGTATCTATATCCCTCCTTGTTCCAGACACAGATCATCTGGAGCAAGTTTTAGGAGCTACCTGGAGCTGCATTGCACCGTACGCAAGTAACTGGAGACTTTTTCTCATTGACAAAAAGAAAGCTGACAGTATTTCACTGGCTTTGAAATGGTCTTTGAAGATAGAGTTGTAGGTGTGGAAGAAGTACACTGGAACTATGGAGACGGAGCACATCCCTGTATCACTCTGTTAGTAATGTATGACATAAAAGAATATGGTTCACCTGAAAAGTAGTGGTTTACATTTTTTTCTCATTTTATTTTAAATGGAAACACAGAATTATATTTCCAGGCAAGCTGATTGCTGTATGTCATGTAGCAGCTGATTTTGTTTGTGCAGAAAAGGATAAAATGTCCTGGTCTTCTTTCATACTATCCTGCCCTCTCTACCATCCAGAGGAAAGAATAAGAATTATGTTTTTTACTAGGACACCTTTAAAAATTATTTTTTTCAACAAAATGTCTTGCACCTTTCTTTGTAGAAAGCCCCTGGTCTCTGTGGATCTGGACAAGTGACATTAAGAATGCAGGGACAGATGCCACCATCTTCTTCCAGATTTATGGAGACAAGGGGAAGTCAGACGAGATGAAGCTGGACAACAATTCAGACAACTTTGAAACTGGACAGACTGACAAGTTCATGGTATGAATTTCGTGCTAATAATAAGTTTGGCGTGCTATTGTTTTCCAGGGCATTAGCTTTAGACCCGTACAAAAAAATCAGCAGCATGAGATCTTTACCTCGCTAGATCCTTCTGAAGTGGATGTGAAGTCGTTCAGTTTGGTGGTGATGCAAATGATTTCCCCACCTCTGGATATGGCTTGTCTTTGCCAAACAGGGCTTAGGCTGGTGTTTCTGGGTGCTCTAGTTGGTGAAGACTTCAAGTCATGGTGGTACTAAGTGCCACATCTCCTCTGTGGCTCCTGAAGGAGATAGTCTCCCCCTCAGGCACAGCCCCACTCATCTTATAGACTGCTCCACCCATTTAGACCATGGCTGTCTAAAGCTAATAATTTATCTATTTTTGTCCCAGTGCCTAAGTGGTCATTAGCTATTTGCAGGAGAATTAGCAGTGGTGTTTCCTCTCCTCGGTGATCTGGTCTTCAGCCTCCTTGGACGTGAGCCTCCATGAATGTTTGGGGCTGAGCTCAACAGCATGTTGAGTTTGGAGACTGGGGAGTGTGTTCTTGTGTTTAGGAACAAATATGTTTAAAAGTTAACTAGGGACTGGTCAGAGAAAAATGGAGAAACAAAGAATTTTAATGCATGGCTGTAGCCAAAACATTTACCCCCTTTGCACCAGCAGCTACACATGCCTTCTGGAGGAAATGTGGCTGTGCTTTGCAGACCCTGTTTGAGAAAGAGCTGAAGCTTGAGAACTACCTTAGTTCTTACTGGGAGGAGTGGTTTCAGGGAACTCTCATGATCAAAAGTGTGTGGGTTCAACTTATATGTTCTCTTCTCCTGAAAAGAGAGGCGTCAAGCTGTCTTTGTGGAGTAGGGTTTATTACTTTTAAAGAACTTTTTTTTTTTTTACTTTAGTTTTTGACTCCCCTCTGATTTGGCTCTTAAAAAATGTTCAGAGGTGTCCTTTGTGTGCGTGCTTTGCTGCCTTAAAGAAATGGATAATGCATATTTTTCCCCTTTGTAGATTGAGCTCCCTGATCTGGGCACATTTTATAAGCTTCGGATATGGCATGAGAAAAGAAATCCCTTTGCTGGCTGGCATCTGAATAAGGTGAGGAGACGGGAGGGGAAGGTAGACCTGAAAAGTCAGATTGGTCACAGAGGTGTGCAGTGTCAGTCTTGGGTCACTACGATCTCCAGCTGGCAGCTGAGATTGATGCGCAGTGGTCAGAGGTGCCTCTCTTTACAGACCGTGCTGGCCGAGGGGTGGAAATGGAAATCCTACATGAAAAAGGGATGTGAAGAGAGCACATTGTAGTGTTTGCAAAAAAATGTGGGGAGAGAGGGATTCATTGTGTGTTTTTGGGAGGAAATTCCTTCTCCTTCCTGTGCCTCTTGGTTCATCCAAGTTATGTATGGGAAATGACAGCAATGGGAAATGGCAGCTCTCAACAGCTCAGATCGATCGTGAAAATCACGTTTCCCCATCCTTCCATCAACAGAGCACTGTAGTCCCCCCCACCGTGGCTGCCAGGGGGACATTCCTTGGTCTTCAGAAAGCTTCCTACTCTTAGATTAGACATCATTACTACACAGAGAGGCAAACCCATTCCTTCTATGGCCTGTTTAGTCTGGTCATAACAAAAAACTGATTATAGTAGGTATCTGTTGTACAGTGGAGTATAACCTGCCCTGAAGTGCTGACAGCACTTCCACAGAGGTGGACACCTGCAGACTGGAGGAGACTGTGTAGATTTTGCAGGAGAGAGCAGAGCTGTGCTGTTTGGGAAATAAAAAGGGTGATCTGCTCAGTCTTCAGTCACACGTCCTTTGTTCTACCAGCAATGATTACTGTGCTGTCTGCCCTCACCTGGGTCTCCAAGGCAGCAAGTTCATCTCTAAGCTTCACCCATACTCCTGCAGAGCTTGGAAGATGTCCTCTGCACTAACAGAACATGCACTTTGCTGCACAGCCATAAATAACTGTGATGATAAATAACAATTTACCGTTTAGATATTTTTCTCGCGTGCCTCTAATGTGCTTTGACAGATTCTGCTCTCCTGCATTGTCAGGGAGCTGTGAAAACATGTGCAGCCAAACACCTCTCCAGTGGGGAGAGGGCATCAAGTACTACTGTGTTCACCATATGGCATCTGGCTGTGGTCTTTATCAAAAATAAAATGCTGGTCAGACTTTGGGCCACTGCAATTGTGTCTATTAGTTTGTTCACAAATGATGGTCAAGAATGCTTAGACCTTCCATAGCTATACATTTTCCTAGGGTATCCTCTTTTCCTGCGTAGAAATTGTGTTCAGGGAGGACAAGAGGGATCTGACAGTGTGTCGAGGATTTGCTTTAGGCCAAACTCTTGATGCAAACCTGGTGAAGATGCATGAAATCAGTCTGCCCGTATTCGCCAGCCTGATATTTTCTGGGTGCATCAGGCTCATGGCACGTGAATCCCATCACTTGTGCATCCACTTTAGCATCTAGGAACTTAGATGAAGCCTTAATGATGCTCTGTTCCAGTCCTCACATATTTCATGCCAGGCTTCCTTCATGTCAGGGCAGGCTTCCATTTTCTATTACAAGAACACAAGAACAGCCTTACTGGTCAGGACAAAAGTCCATGTAGCCCAACATTCTCTCTCCTGTGTCACTTAAGGGCATGATTAGAGAACAGTAAGAAAAGGACAAGCATTTATGATATTTCCCTGTAATATTCTTCCAGCTTTCAACTATTTCCAGTTGGAGACTTGCTTCCTGAACAGATCTACTGAATGAAGCATTTAGTAGGTTTCTCTCCCATTTATTTGTTGAAAAGTTTGTGTCTCCCCTTGAACAATTAAACTTTTAGCAACCATAATAGTGTTTGGCAAGGACTTCACAGGTTGATTTTGTCCTTTTGTTTGCTTTGAACTGTGCTCCGCAAGCATCATTTGATGCCCTGTATTTCTTGTAGCAGGCCCCCTTCTGTCTTCTCCAGGCCACCTGTGATTTTGTAGACCTTCATCATACCCTCCCTCCACCCCTTCTCCAGCCATCTGTAGAGCCCCACCTTATTTGCTCGTTACTCCCTTGGAAGCTACTGCAGATCTTTGATCATTCTTGTTGCCATTTTCTGAGTGTTTTCAGTGCCATGCACTGGTTTTGAGCTGCGGGGACCAGCAGTGCAAGCGCCCTCCACGATTTGCTCTGTGGATTTATACGGTGGCAGATGATGAGCAATTACTAAGAGCCACGGTATCCATCAAAACTTTCACAACACCATGGAGCGACCGGAGGAAGAGGAATGAAAAGCCATGACAGACTTTGTGCCGTGCATCGCTGCAGTGTGCGAATCTGAATGACGGTCTTGTTATTAATGTGTGTTATTTCTCTGCTGCTACCTACTCTTGCTTCTCAGGCAAAAAAAAACCTGTCAGGAGCTTGTTGCTTTTTTGTCTTTAAGCCTCTGAACTCACGCAGTGTTTTGGTTTAATGAAGGTAACTCTGCTGAAAACGCTGACAAAAGAAAAATACTCATTCAGCTGTGGCCGCTGGCTAGATATAAATGAAGACGACAATGAGATCGTGCGGGAGCTCCCTGCGGAGGGATCTCTGGTGACTGAAGTCATGCCAGGTGAGAGCTACAGGCTCTGTGCAGGGGCTTACTTAGGACCTGAATAGAGAGAAACCCTCTTTGTGTAAGGGATGCACAGGCAGACTGATGCAATTCAATTAGATTCTCTTTCTGGCACTTTCTCTCTGCAGTATTTTCTGTGTGCATCATTAGCTGCATGAAGCCTCAGAAATCCCAGGCGCTTATTCTGAGCAGATTTCTCTGTGGTGGGAGATGGGAGAGATCTGGCCACAGCAGAATTGTTTCCAGAGCTATATATTTTTTCAAACTTGTATTTTTCCCAGTCTCTGTTAAAATGTGAAATGCCAGGTTTGAATGGATGTTCATGGAAAGCTAGCTTAGCTGAAATGCGATCTAAAATTTAACAATCATTTCTGGGCTTTAAAGTTTTATTTATTTATATGCACATTTATGCAGCTATATGTGTAAATGTGTAGGAAGTTGCACAGAACAGTTGTGCAAGAGCATAGGCACCTTTCAGTATGTGTGAGCAATCCAAACTATTTATTAGGTTAACTATGCTCAAACTGGAGGTTTAATTAAGGAAAGCTGCAGAACTTTGCATTGGCTTCCTGAAGTGGTCACTTCTGTCTTGACCTTGTGTCAAGAATGAAATGTACTTGGAGGGAGAATTTTGGAGAGCAGAATATCTCAAGGTGGCCACTGGGATTTCTTATTTCCACCAAAGCACCCGATGGGGCTTTACACTCTGTAAACCGTGAGTCCCCTGTTTTCTGAAATTTCCAATGAACTTAGTGATCTGCATGCAGCTGAGCATTTCCTCAGAAGAGGAAGAGTAATTGTAATTGCAGACATTATTAAAATGTAAATAAACCTGGTTTTGAGATGTATTTTTAATCAACTGTGGAGAGGCCTGCTTGAGTTCAAATGCAGGCACTTTCCCGTGAGGAGCAGTTGTGCTGAGCGGAGGTGAGACGCAGCACTCGTGTGCTGGGCTTGCAGGTGGGTTTCAGAGAAAGGGTGGGAGCGTTGCCGCTTGTCTTTTCCCAACACGGGAGAAAAAGGTCTCTCTCTCTTGAAGGTTGGTCTGTGGGCTGGTTCTTCATGGTGAAATTTCTTCTGGAAATCCTTCACCCAATGGGATGGGAGGCCAGAGATGAGGGCAGGGTGGGGGGAGGAAGGTGACAGCTCAAAATCCATCCAGCAAAATCCTAAATAAAGATCTCAAAGGTGACAAGGAGGCAAGACACAATCCAACCTCTGGCACTATGATGGTCCCAAGGAGATGGGGCCAGCTGGGCTTTTCCTGCCCCATAAAGCCAACACGAAGAGCCCATTCCTCAGGTCCCTGAGCGCTCAATCTTTTTTGACTCTTTTTGTCTGCCTGCCATGCCCCTGGGTGCTGAAAATGATGTTTTCCCCAAACAGATTTTTACAAGGTTCCCCATCACCAGGACCCTCATGGGAAGGCAGGAGGGCAGGTAGAAGGGCTGGGGCCCTGAGAAGGCTATGCACTCCAATTCATGAGGTTTTACTTGAAGGGAGTGGAATTTTTGTGTCCTCCTTTGGAGGGGTTTTATGGGTTTTCTTAACGTTTCGGGCCTTCCAATTTCGGCTTTTTTTCTTTTCCCAGTGGTAACTTCGAAGTGTAAAAGTCAATACATCAGCAGAAGCACCAACTGGAAGTATGAACACTTAAAATTAATTGCAAGTCTGTGGAAAGTGCAGTAAATTTAAATGGCAATTAATTGTGTTGCTGAAATTGTTTTATTAATTTATGTCTCCACAGTGATAAAATACCGGGTGACCGTTTGCACTGGGACGGTAAGTGGGAGCGGCACAGATGCCAATGTCTTTGTCTGCCTCATCGGTGACCAGGGAGATACAGGAGAGCGAGTTCTCTACAACTGCATTAACACTGTCAATAAATTTGAAAAAGGCAACGTAAGTTCACATAGCAGCTCCTTAAGATGGGTTTTAAAGTGTATGACGGTTTGTAGATTTTTTTTTTTTGAGATGTGTATTTGTAAACTTGTCTGATCTCATTGCCAGTTTGGGCTAGGGCAGTAGGGAGAAATAAATCATGTCTACAGAGCGTCGTAACAGGTTGCAGCTGGAGGGAGGTTTAGGTCAAGGAGAGTGTGCCCTTGCTTGACATCTCTGTGTTCTCTGTGTTCATAAAAGAGTCTCCTGGTTTGCTCCCCAGCTAAGTACTGACTGTTGAAATTGCATCTTCACATTTGGGAAGGCTTCAAGGAATTCTGTCTATCTCCCAAGAACGAGAGGGAGCCTTTCCCCCTCCATCTAACATGGCAAAAATGTGACTCCCAGGGCAAAGGAAGAAAAAGCATCAAATTTAATGTGAAAATCAGAACCGAAAGCCTAACGTGTTTCCTTTATACTTCCTCCAGTCTCTCCTCAACCATGCTGCACTCATTTTTTATGTCTTATTTTCAATCTGATTTTCAACACGTTTTTGTATGCCCATGTCCTGAATGGAGGGGGGTGGAAATGGCCTGAACTGAAGACAGAGCTTGTTCCCTGGAAAGCCAGAGATAATGAAGAGGTCAAACTGCAGTTAAAGCCCCTGTGGCATTAACAAGCAAGTAGTGTGCTGCTCTGATCTATGGGGTCAACCTACTTAATATGTATTAAATTATGAGGCACATTTTGGATCTCTAGGGTCCAACTTAGACTGGTAAAATGTAATCAGTATCTCCTGGAGGAGATTTTGAGGATCTGATAACAGAACTCTGCAGACTTCCCATCTTTTGTGGCATTATTTGATTGAAGATTTGGAATGGAAAGAAAATGAGGATAAAAAGAGGTCACACTTTCAAAATTTGCCATTGAATTTAGGCTTCTGAAATATGCATTAACACATTGGATTTATATTTGACTGTCCAGAATTTCCAACTCTTCACTGAAATCACTGAGTTTTTTCAACTTTAAAAGAATTTTCATCAAAGGTTTCTTGTGCCTGGAAGATCTGTCTGTGGAAACATGTGGCATTTACAGAGTGTGAAAGTTCATTCTACTTCTAGATGATATAAAGGTTTGCAGACAAAGACATTGCAAATGTCATATTTTTGCCTATGCAAAAATTAATTATTTAGTATAAATTAATTATAGATATTTATTTTTAAAAGGTAGGTCCAAGCTGTAAAGGACAGCATTTTATCTTTTGGCGTAGCCTAGTTTTGTCAAAATGGTAGCAAAAGGAGTCATGTTTTGGTGGTGGTTTGAAAACTGTTTCAATGGAGTTCCAAAGAAAGATGCATGGTACTCCCAAAAATGGGTTGTACGGTAACTTACATGAAGGGGAACAGGAAAAAAAGGAAAAGTAATTTTGGAAATCAATTTATGTGATTAATAGTATCCACATGATATAAACCAAACTGGAATCCGTTAATGGAAAACTGCTCTCTTGGCATGAGGAGCTGAAAGCTGTTGAATGAACTGGAAGCTGTTTAAGGACTGATCCTGACAAACTTAGAGCTCATATATTCAAGAGACTGGATGAGTATATCTACACTGATTAACTCAGATACCCTGTTAAAAAGAAATGTAGCTAAGTCAGTGAGATCTCTAATCTACAGCCACTTAAACCAATAGTACCTTGATTACCAATTTAACTTGAAAAGTTTGCTTGCAGATGCAAACTAACAGCCTGTGTAGGAGGCAAAATTTAAAGCTGCCTCTAAATTAGGTGCTTGCTCTGCTGCAGTTCCCTTTGGTTAGTTACTCGTTAATTTATATCAGCCATTAATAAGTACGATGAACATCAGGCCTAATGAATTAGACTTCATTGACTTAGACTGACTCAGTGAGGTTTTGATACCTTAAATCCCCAATTCAGCAGTTTTGAGTATGTAAGTAACACTTATTTGTGTATGTAAGCCCACCATTAACACTTAAACCAGTGATAGTATGTTTAGTTATCTATATTTTAAAGGTCAGTTTGGAGTCTGGAATGATGGAAAAAGTTATGATTGTTTTAATGAATTTAAGTATTTAAATAAATATTGCCTTGCCACCACGCTTTCTGGGAGCTAGCTGGATACATGCTACGACCGTATGGGCCTCACGGGCTTTTGGGAGATGAAGAATGAATGATTCACAGTGTTTGGTTAGCTTTCTCTTACCTAACAAGGCATCTCAGCCAGCTGGTAACCACAGCAGCTGTGCCTGTTTGTTGGTCTGTATGCTTCAGATATGCTATATATTTACACAGGTATATACCATACATATGTGTGCATCTGTACATGTACCGTAGATACTTGTCTGGCCTGATTCCCAGAGGAGTAACTCACTCTTTTAATACATCTCTCTCTCTTCAGTCACTGGGAACTGCTGCTCCCAGTATGAGCTTGGGTAAAAGAGCTCTGGTCCTGACGGGCCATCACTTGGGCACAACACATTAGGTTGGCAATTTGAGCCCTTTTCCAGGGCAGGAGGGAGAAGACATAAAATTCATGTCTCTTGTGGGGTATTAAGGGTATTTAGCTGCTGGGTTAGGTTCACACCAACCTCTGAGGACAACTCATGGAGCAGCTGAAAATACCCCTGTGCAGCCATGCCTGACACTTGCGTGCCAGGAAACAGCTGGGGTTGAATTGTTCTCAGTAGTCCATGTTGTCTGAATTTAACGTGGGGTAATGCCTTTGAACGATACCTCTAAATACCTCCGTGGATTTAGGTTGAAGTGACCCGCCCTGCGTTTCCCAGAAAGCTGATATCTGAACAGGGGTTTGAACTTGGATATCCTGCCTCTCTGTATGAAATTCTTAATAGTCATATCACTTTTCTTTTTTTACAGTTGTGGAGGGCATGCAATGATTTGGGAGATTTAAAATGCTGGCAGATCATATATTTGTAAATCTGATGTTATACATCTAGCACAAATGTTCAAGCTTTCATTCTTTGGTAAATTAATTCATACTTTCTCCTGCATCCTGTGAAGAATTATCTTGCAGCATGCTGATGATGTTGGCTTGATTGCAATAATAAATTAGGTTTGTTTGTTTGTTTTTGAGGAGAAATATTGCCTTACCTTTTTTCTTCTCCTTCTCAAAGGCTGATGAATTCTTCGTTGAAGCAGTAACGCTGAAGCAGGTGAGGAGGGTGAGGATAGGGCATGATGGCAAAGGAGGAAGCAGTGGCTGGTACCTTGCCAAAGTGATAGTGAGGGAAGAAGGACAGCCAGAAAGTGAGGCTGTGGAATTCCCCTGCTACAGGTACTGGAAACAATGCTTGCAAATTATGCCTCCATCTATGCGTTTGCCAGACTTTGAAGAGCCTAGCCATTGTTCCAGGACTGGAATTTTCTGAGCACAGCTTAATCATTTTTATTTATTCATTCATTTATTTTTGCTAAGCCTGAAAGCAAAGAGTGTGGATTGGGAGGTTTAAGATACTCTCCTTACCAAATGAACAGCAATCTGAATTATGAACTTCTCAGCAATTAGCTCAGTAATACAGAGAATTTCCAAAAGGTAAAATGCAACCTTCCAGTACCACATCCAGTGTCACTGCAATTGCCTGCTGCAGAAACACACTCTGCAATCTGCTGCAATCTGCTAGTTTTATTGCATGTGTGGGACGAGGTTCTGGACACTCACATGCACATCCCATCTCTGCAGGAGCAATGGGATGCTATTTTTGTGTTGGGAGAATGCAAAATTGTTATGCTGCCATCTTGAGAGCTCCTTGCATGAAGGGAAATGCATATCATGCAGACAGAGATAGCGGTAGAGCAGAGGGTTGTAACCTACCCCTATGGGTGGGTTATAAATGTATTCTTCTCTTTCCTAGACAATCAAGTGGCCAAAAGAAATGTGTTGTACTGAGGCTGCCCATGGGCAACGAGATGCACCATCTGTCCTGGCACTAACTAGGGTCTGCCTCAACTTCGCAGCACAAACCAGAAACAACTGGGTGAAAACATAAGAGACTAGCTTCAGTGTAGTTCAGTGCCCTGTAAAGTCCCACTTGCCCTCTCAGGGTGTTCACTCTGTAAGATGGAAGTCCACTGAGCTCCACTTAACAGCGTCAAGTACCTGCTCTAACAAGTCATTTCCTGGGGGACAAGCGGAATTGTAAAATGCAGACACAATTATTTTTTAAATTGCAAACAAAGGTAAAACCACTAAGCTGGTTACTTGTCTCTTGTCACTGTAAATCAGGTAGAACTCCACTATAATGACGGGAGCCAGCCAAATACAAAACAGGAGCTAGCCCCAGCCTCTCTGCATCGCTATAAAGCCACATCACATCAGAGAGCAAACTCATCGGGGAGACAGCACGAAGCAGCAGATGCAATGTCATCCTGGATGCAAAAAGCAAGCCAGTCTCTCCCTTTTCAAAGAACAAACCACCATGTTGTCATTGCTTCCTTTTGATACATATTTAACAACCATATGTTTTCCTGAGTTAAGCAGGCAAGCGAGACGGGTTTTTACTTGGACATGAAGTGTCCACATGAAGAGCTGTTTTGCTCAGACTCTTCAGAGATATTTCTGTGTCTAACTGCACTATGCAGCTGGCTCATTTTAAAGATTTGCTTTTGAATTATCTCCTTACTTGACTGTGTAACTGGGTGTCTTTCCTCAGCTTGGAGTGATGACCCCCTTCCCCTGAGGTTTACACCTGTGGGTCAGAAGCATCACGGTCCATGGGGCATTCCCCTCAGGCCAGG
>VZTL01000232.1:48465-69544 GCA_013400535.1 Scopus umbretta
GGCCAGGGACTGAAAAAGGAAAGAGAAAAAGAGGCCAAGACCTTATCCCCAAAATATTAATGGCATACTTTCAAGCTTCAAGTCACAAGTGATGGAATTCCACTCTTCTGGCCTTTCTTAATGTCTTTTTTTCCCAAGTGATATCGGTGTTGCTCATGCAGCGTTGTTTGCTGTCCTTGTGCCAGCATTATCTCTTCCTCTCAGATTGAGATGGTAACATGACTGATCGCCTCCAAACACAGGGACAGCTGCTCCCTCTCACTATCTTTGGTGCCTGTGTCTCGTGAGAGACTGGGGCATCATCGCAGTATACGGGTGTCGTCATGGAGTCTGGAGATATCTGAGGGCAAAGGTGCTCACCCACTGCATCCTCCATGTGAGGGATAAACATCTCCATGACCTGCAGCGTTTGGATATTCCCCTCCAGTCCTGTAGGCCAAGGACAGCTTATGTCCTCGCTTGGGCAGGTGCTCAGAGAGGCCTGCTTCGCCTGCTTCTTCAGAGCCAAGATGTGAAGAAGACTTGGCCAAGAAGAGCAGCCTTCTTTTAGAGAGCCAATGCAGGGGAGGTTAGTTATATACTCCATCCGGGGAACAGCAGGGAAGCTTCCATCTCTACTTGGCAAGTCTGTGGCCAGCCAGTGGACATGCTGATGTTCTCGTTGCCTCCTTCTCTAAGACCTGATTAACTTCCACTCTTCTACATGGCACAATTGCATGGTCTGGAGAAAACATCTGCTGCTGCTGTGTCCTTATTGAAGGATACTCCATTGACTTTCTGCTACTTAGCTGCTACAGTGAGACAGCTAGAGGACAAAATGCCTTCCAGCAGAAACACATCTCACCCATGCAGGAAGCCTCACGGGCTTCTTACCTCTGTAAAAACTAGATTGTACCAGCATGTGGAGAGCAGATGTTATAGCAAAGAGCTGGCTAACAAGCTTCCACTATAACTAATGTCTGTAGGATATCCTTATATGTCTTCATTGCGTATAACTTTTTGAAGTCTCTATTCTTGTTATTTACATATTCACGTACACAGCTACATTTTGTCTTTTAATTTGAAAGGTTTTTTATGACTCTGTAGGAACATCTATTACCAAATAGTCACAGGAGCTCTATGAGAAGAACAGTCTTTGCTGTACAAGGGAGCCAGCAGAGATAAAGAGAAGCTAAGTGGATTAATTGTGAGTTTGTGTCAGAATCAGGAAGAGCATTGAGAAATAATTACTCCCAGGCCTGTGCTTTCAACTCTTAAAGCAGTTGGCTGTAAAGGGAATAGCTTGTAGCTCTTCTTAGGTTCAGTAGTTTTAAAGTGGTCATTTGGTCTGTGCTTGCAAGAAGTAAATGCAAGCAACTTCTCCAAGCGTTATTTGCAGAATTACTAGTACATCGCTTGTATGGATTGCAGTATTATTCCCTGATGAACACATGACATCCTAATATTCATGCTTTTAGGGACTGAACACTGAATCATTCAGTGGCACAAGTGAACAATTTATACCTTATAATTCCTGACGTGGTTTAGGTATTGTGATTATGAATACCACCAGAAAGTTCAAAACCAAGGAGTTCACCTTTCTCCCCAGAACAGGAGCCAAACCTTTTTGAAGCTCAGAACTGAGTTCTTCACCTTTCATTTTCTCCTCAAGGCTCTGTGGAAGTCCAAGAATGGACTAGCTGACATATGCTAAAATAGCCTATTTTTCATAATATTTATATCCCAGACAGAAATGAATTTTCAATCAGGCAAAGTCGTGAGTTCATGATAGGATAGAATTTTATATGCTATAAATCATTACAGCTCCACTGAAATCTTCAATGATACTTCATTACATTTTTTTCTAAGCATATGGACTGCACCATCCTAATTTTTCTCCAGCACAAGCATAGAGGGAACATCATTAATTCTCTGAACAACAGACAGACCATGAATGGGATGATGCACTAGGAGGCTCCTGTGAAAGAACATTTATTCAGTCAAATGCCAAAAGTGTTCATCATACAAAGGATCCAGAGAAACCTCCTTTTGTTGCCTAAGAATAGACTGAAATGTCCATCTGTTTTACACATATTTATGTATATAGGTTATATTTAAAGACACACACAAATCCATACGTATCTCTGAATCTAATGGATGTGCTAGTCATTCTAATTGCACACAGGCTATCTCTACTGGATTTCAAATTCTATATGTGATGTCATGCCACATTTTTTTCCAGTGCTTCCCTGACTCTCTGATCCTCTAGAACTTCTCTCTGAAGTGGATTTCATGTCATATTTGTGTCTGCTTTGGGTTATTGGACATAAAATATCTCTTTAGAACTAAGGATATGATATAGGACACAACTAAACCCTTGCAAAACCCACGGTGGCATGTGAATCATATGGAAGCTCTGGTAAAATAAAAGTTTTTGACAGGTCTTTTCTACTAGGAACGTGACGGCACTATATGGAAAAATTCTATTTTCTGCAGCCTGATGTGTTTATAATGTGTCAATCCATTTGTGTTTAGTGTAAGACTATAAACCCCTGGTTGCAATCTGCTGCTCAGTGATACGCTATTGGAATTACGTTGAAGTGAAATTAGGATATTGCAGCATATGTGCTGAAGGGAAGGAACACAATGGCATTGCTCATCCAAATACTTCCTCTGTCACTAGTTAAAGTCATCTTCTTGAGAAAATAGTGCTTCTGCCACAAAGTAAGGAGCCTTAATCCACATCTGCTGATAAACCTCCCTCTTCCTCTTCCAGTCCAAGACATACTCCTCTTGCCATCATTAGCTGCCAACATTGGTAGAGGGAATTTCTTTATCTAGGTGTGTGTCCTCCTTTTTGGATTATTTTTTCTTGTCCATCCTCACTGCCGAAGTAGTTAACATTTTCCATGCTGCTCAGAGATCTGTTTCTTGTGGGATGTATTTTCATCCTGCCACCTTGGTGCGGAAGTGGTTCACCCAGATTCATCCCACTATTCCCTAAAACATCAGCAATGGCAAAGGTGACAGAAAACAACAGCATGTACACTGGCAGCATAAACAGCAGCCTGCAGGACACAGAAACCAGCAGCAGGAGAGCAGAAGCGTTTCTACCTTGTGAGCTTCTGCCTTCCTGAAGGCCGTGCTGAATTCAGTGCTCCTGGGGTGGTGGTGTTGAGGCTCAAATTTTGTGGGTCTTCCCAGTTAACATCCGTGTACGCAGAAGCAGCTTGCCTGTTGGGATGATGTGATCCCCTAGCCATTGGATACCTGTCCAAGGATGTGAATCCTGAGCCAGCATCAAGAACTACGTGATACAAAGGTATTAAGGACCAGTTCTAACAGGTAAAAAAAAAATCTCCCAATCCCAAAACATCAGTAAAGGCTTCCTTTGTTAAGAGAACATGATGTCCTGGCATGTTCCTCTTCTGCCCTCCTTGCACTCCAACCTTGCTTAGTTCTTAGCATCAATTTTATCGTCTTTCCCACAGATTTTTCTGCTCCTCTATCCTTGCTACACCTCTCAGCCTCCACTGAGGCACAACACCGCACCTGATGCCCTCACATGGTGTTTGTGTGATTATCACACGTTCATGTATTCATCACCTTCATGCTGACTCCCTTAGCTTTTAGCCCTTTTCAAGCCACCTGCACATGGCCACCTGCTTTAGAGAGTGAAAGGGAAGAATACGGGGTAGACTGCATACCCGACAACCCACCAAAGCTTAGCAGGGAGCTGGGAGTGGAGGTGTGTGTCTTAGTGGTGGGGCTGTATGCACCTCTTTTGCATGGGGACTTTGCTGCTAGTGCTTCTGGGACCGGCTGGCTCTATCTCATGTTTGGATTTCTCTCCCAGTGCTGGTTTTCTGCATGGTTTCTTTGTGCTCATTGTTTTCTTGGAACTGGGAAGGGAGAAAAGACTAAAAAGGTAACCTTCCTTCAGACGGACGAAACAGAGACCTGTCATCCTTGGTCTTCCAAAATATTTGGTTACCTCTTGGTCACCATGGTGAGTCCAACTCGTCATGACAGTAAGCTGTGCTAGCTTATTACCAGCAAGATACTATAGGTTTGATCCACCTCTCAGTAGGCATTTGTTCATGTCCCCAAATCCCTCTTATGAGGGTCATTTGCTGGTTTCCTCATGTGCTGGCTTATCAGCAAAATCAAAAGTGGAAACTTAATTGGGAAGTGAGCTCCCTTCCTTTTCGGTGTGCAGGTCACCCAAGGAGAACACAAGTAGCACAGCGTTGTTGCAGGATGAGTATGATGAGTTTGGCGCTTTAATTCCTTCATCCCTGAGGCTCAAGGAGCAGCTGTGGAGGTTACCAGATTAGCAGTTGGTTCCCCTCCATTTTCCTTTTAGTTTTTTTTTTTTTCCCCCTGAGAGCATGCCACATTCTGCTTTGTGTCTGGATCTTCTTAATTAGTCTAGTTGGATCATTAGATTAATGTTGAGAAACAAGGAAAATCCTTCCCTTTGGTGGTGCGAGCTGCCTCCACATACCCAGCCCTGAAAAAGGGAACAACATAATTCATCCCCTTCCTGGTAGAGAAAAAAGGGTTATATACTTAACTGTAAGGAAGGGAAAAGTGATGATAAACTAGAGTAAGCAAACATGAAAAAAAAGGGGGGGTTTAGTAACTCAGATGAAATAAAGGTTATAATTAAGGCAGCTAGTAATAAAGGCTGCAAGTATTTCCAGTCAATGAAGGTCAATGCTTTCAAGAGACAGAGACTGCCCATTTACAGGAATAACTTGTGGCTATGGAGTTTGTGCTTTCCAGACAGATGGGCATCACAACAGATGCTTATCTACTGCGAGCAGGGCTCTCATGATCTCTCTTGGAAAAATGGACGTTCAAAATGTGTCTGCCATAGGGTCTAGTCAAGCTTCTGCAAAGGTAACAGAGATACAGAGCCCTGCAAAAATATCTTTTTGACTATGGTGTGGATTTTTACTATGTGTGGAGCCAGCCTAGATTTTGAAAGGTCTAATAGGTCCTAATTATTCAAAGATAACTTACCTCTGTTTGTAAACCAGATGGCTTGACAAAAATGAGGATGATGGTCAGATTGTCCGAGAATTAGTGCCTGCTGGGGAGTCACCAATGTTAAAAAGTGAGTTTAGCTTGGGGAAAAAAGAAGGTCTGGGTTTGGGTTGTGTATGCACATATTTACTCGCTTTATTCTAATTAATGATTCATATCAGTTCACAGTACATCTACTGGGGTTTTTTTTGCTATTCTTATGCAAGAAGCTGCAGTAAGTCACTTGGGGGGAAATGCCTCTGACCCTTAAATCCTAATTTATGAATTTGCATAAAAGAGAATAATTGCAACATTATATATGTAGAAGGAAACTTTGATTTTTAATGCCGTGATTTGTTTAAGAATTGCTTTCTTGTATAGCTTTCTCTGAAGGATCTTGAACTGCCACTGCTTTAGTAGAGTAAGTTCCGTTCAGTAACATTGTGTTCCCAGAAGAAAATCACCGAAAAGATTACATTGTCCTTTTCTGGAGAACCAGGGCTTCAATACCACAATTTTTTTTAGAAAACAGTGTTTACAGAGCTCAGGTTGAGATGCTTTTCGTTTTGGTTTAAGAAAAAAGCCAAAGCTATTGAATTAAACTGTGTAAGTATAAAAAAAAAGTGAAATCACCTCACTTGCCCAAGCTCATTTTTATGGCTTGGTAATCATCTAACAGTGAGAGGGAGGAGTACAGAATATTTTCTGCTTATTAGTGTAACTGTTGCGTCTCTTATGTTTTGGTGAATAACTCCAAAGTGTGACAGTTTATCCAGTGTGGCCCTAAGGTGCTGGATGCATGAATGGAGGAGAAAAGTCCTTTCTCTGTCTGTAGCTGGAGTCCCCTCCCCTGTGTCTGTTCAAAGCCAGTTGCCTGGCTGAGCACTGGAAATGCCACTCACATGTCTGTATTTTATACTTTGATCTCACTTTAGATGTCAGTTATCACATCAGTGTGAAGACAGGAGACATCCCAGGTGCCAGCTCAGACTCCAAAGTTTTCATCAAACTCTACGGTGAAAAAGCAGACTCCAGCAAAGAGTTTCTCTTAGTCTCTGATAACGATCTAGGCAATTATTTCGAACGTGGCCGAGTGGATGAATTTACTCTAGATACGATGGATATTGGGAAGGTAAGAACCAATTGCAGGTGGCTCTGTGCTTCATGCAAGTGGCTGAATTCAGAATCGATATATAGCTAAGGATTGAATGTGATGTAAGAATCTCTGACCTTTGCATCGGAGATTAAGAAATATATATTGTATAGACTATTACACTGGCAGTCTAGTATACATGCTGGTATGTGAAGAGTGTGTTTTAAGTTTATAGTTAAATACATATATAAATGATTTACATGAACATGGTGTGAGAACAGGGTGCCAGGGGAAGGACATTTTAATATATTAAGTAAATTCTGTTGTGCTGGGTTTTTTCTGCCCTCTTGTTTTTTTGTTTTTTTTTTTTTTTTTTTTTTTAAAGATCAACCGAATACTGATCGGACATGATAACGTGGGTCTCCGGTCTGGCTGGTTCCTGGCCAGTGTCCAGATCACAGTTCCAGTCCAGGGAAGGCAGTACATGTTCCCCTGCAACCGATGGCTCGACAAAGATGAAGCTGATGGCAGGGTGGAGGTGGAGGTCTACCCAAGCGAGATTGTGCCTATTGAGAAATGTGAGATAAAGCACATTGAGAAATGTATGCTTTTTTATAGCTAGGACTAAATTTGTATTACTAGCATTCCTAAAGGACCATGATACCACTGTGTTGAACACCAAAACCACAAAGTCGCTGTCCCAAAGAGCTTATACTGGTGAGGGAAGTAAATTATTCTGCTGTTTGTATTTTCTAAAACAGTTGGAAAAACATCACTTAGTTTTCCATCTTAATTTCCTGAGATCGTATGAGAAACTTACATCCTGGGAAGTGTAACACAGCACGAGGTGCTATGCTTCATTACAAAATCAGTGGGTTCTGCTTTTTTTCATATTTACCTGCCCCAGTCCTGCACAAGCACACGTCCCATCCTGCTTGTATTACCCCATTGCCTGGAAGAAAGAGGCTGTTTGATAAATAAGAACCCAATTCCTACTGTCTATTTGACTTTTATCAGTGGATTTGTTTTCTTTTAAGGCTATGGTTAAAATTTGCCTTGAGATCCTGAGAAAAGACGTGTTTTTCCTCTGCTCTGTGTAACTTCCTCCCTTGTATCATATTAAGATTATAATTTAACCACTCTGTAGTTAATACTGAAATGAAATTCCCAACTAAGGCTCTATTTTGCACCTCTCTGACACTGGCTTTATACCTGTAAAAGGGAAAAATATTAGGTTAGTCCTCAGTGAAGACTTGTGTTATCTCACATTTGGTTTGGATAAGAGAAATGGCTGGCTACGTGGTCATTTGTTAAGACAAGGTAATTTAATTTTGAACCTGATCCCTTGGGAATGCTGTTATCTGAGCTTCTCTGCTGATTTAATTGCTTTACTTTTGGGCTAGTGATAAACTACGAGGTGTCTGTAGTTACCGGAGACGTGCGAGCCGCAGGCACCAATGCCAAAGTCTTCATGCAGATTTATGGCGAGACTGGCAAAACAGAATTGATCATCTTAGAAAACAGATCAAACAACTTTGAACGAGGAGCCACAGATATCTTCAAGGTATGGTGAAAGCAGTTGTTGACACTTCTATGAGGGAAAAAGAAATGACCGGCCAAAACTGAGACATCAACAGGCTAATTGGCCCAGTTATACAAAACCATTTGACTTTTTAACAAAATTGCCAGGTCTTTTGGTATCTGATCTATCCATATTTTTGCGAGATTTTCTATTTATTTTGGGAGGTTTTGTATTTCATGGAGTGACTTTCATCTTCTGAAGGACTGGTAGCAAAGGTGTCATGGAAGAGAATAGCGGCATTTAATAATAATCTAATAGCGGCATTTGTTTACCTTCACTTTCAAAAGGAGGTACTCCTGTTAGATCTCAAAAAACCTTAAACTTAAATTTTGGACCTGACCACATGTTATTGTCCCTTTTCTTTATCTAGTTTGTACATGTTGTCAGCCCAACCCTGCAGAGGTTTGCTGCTGTAATTTCTGTGAACGTGTGAGTGCCCTATGGATTTTACTGCCTGTAGCTCTACTGCTGAGCACCGCACAGCATGGTGCTCAAGGTGTATGGCACACTCCTCCAGCTATCAGTCTGGCCAGTATTTAGGTTTTTACTGCAGAGTCCACACCTCTTTCTGAGCAACCCAACAGTAAGCAGAATATTGGTAGGGATGAAAAGCCTCAGACATAACTCAGGTATGTGAGCCAGGGCCTAGCTAATCCAACAAGAGGTCCTGGGCTGACATGGCTGAGCAGTGGGTGTGCACCACAGTGTGGTCGGGCATCCTCTCCTGAGTGGGACCTGGCTACGTTGGACTGCCATCCTTTTCTGGCTTGCTTGCCTAGGTTTTCTGTCCAGGGAAACCAAGGTCTGGGGGAAAGGAATGGTCTTAGTTCTTGCCCTGACGTGAGGTTAGAGCAAGGAGAGTATGTGCTGTCAGGACATGTCACAGCCATATCCGTCTGTTTTGAAATAACCTCAGGAGACATCAACATCTGGACAGTAAAGCAGAGAGTCCAGACGGAAGCAGATTTAAGGCACATCGTATGTGCTTACAACACAAGGCTCAGCAGAGTAGTGCCTATGTCTCCTTGTGAATTTGCAGTCCCACAGAGGTGGGATCCATCCTACTTGGAGCTCCCCTGAATCACCAAGACTGGTGTATCCTTCCCATTGTCACTGGCCAAATGGGGGTACCTTTATCCACAGCTTTACCACAGCTTTGTAATGTGTATTTTTGAGATCAGTTTCTTGCTTTATAGAATGGAGTTAGTGATGTTTATACATTTTTAATGAATTTTGGGGGATTTAAGATGACTAGCACATTATAAATGCTTGCTTTTGTAAGAATCTATAATTTTAAGATTAGGTTTCTCTGATTTTAAAGGAATTAAGCTTTCCAAAATTTATGAGTAAAAGCTATTAGCCGATATCAGATTTATAATAAAGCCATATGTACAGTGTTCTCTTTACTTAGACATGTTTATATCCACTCTCAGATGTTTATTGCCAGGCTTTAAAGTTCTGCCCATTTTCTGTGATTTTTTTTATAAGCACACAAGGCAGAAGCCCTAAAGCATTAAGAGACAGATCCTCTATCTCTTTCATGATATGGATATTTACAGAAATATAGGGGCAAGAATAAGATTCTGTGAGTTACATGCTAATAGGAAATGCCGTCAGTTATAGACAGGGCATGCAGGTTGATTATAGAAAATCTAAGGGTATAGCGGTGTAAGGAAAGACACATTCTTTATGCCAGGACAGCTGGATTAATTTTAGTTTTCTGATAAGTATCTTGTACGCAATTGATTTTGTTTTAATCTACTATAGAAAAAAATGCTTCCTTATATGCCAAGTTGCCAGTTTTCAGCCTGAAGCAAATGGTTGCAAATTTTATAACATAAAGGCTGCCTAACAGCATAAACAATCATCAGAAACAAGTCATTGGTTATTGAAGGATTGTGTGGAGTAAAACCTTCTATCCAACTTCATTATATGGTAATCCAGACATACAATCTCAACCAGCAAGGTTTTGTATCTGCAGTATTGACTAGAGAGATAGAAATCTTCTTACTGATACAGCCTTCTGTGCCACCGGTGCATTGTAATCACTAATGATAGTACCCTCTCTGTTCACTAGCAAAGTGAGAAGGTACTCTTCTCATTTTCCAGATGAGAAGTAAGGAGAAAGGCAGTCCAAGCCCATGATGCATATCAGAGGTCAGGTTATCTGAGCCCAAGGTTACTGCCTTTTTGCTATACCATTATTGCTTCTTGCTTGGTTCATGTCTCGTGCTAAGTATTAAATGTATCTTATTATTCATTTAGAATCATAGAATCTTAGAATTGTTTAGGTTGAAAAAGACCTTTCAGATCACAGATTTTAAGATCAACTGTTAACACTGCCAAGTCCACCACTAAACCATGTCTCTAAACACCACATCTACACGCCTTTGAAATACCTCCAGGGATGGTCACTCAACCACTTCCCTGGGCAGCCTGTTTCAATGCTTGACAACACTTTTCCTATCAGCCAGTCTAAATCTCCACTGCCACAGCTTGAGGCCATTTCCTCTTGTCTTATCGCTTGTTCGGAGAAGAAACCAACCCACACCTCACTACACCATCCTTTCAGGTAGTCATAGAGAGCAATGAGGTCTCCCCTTAGCCTTCTCTTCTCCAGGCTGAACAACCCCAGTTCCCTCAGCCGCTCCTCATACGGCTTGTGCTCCAGAACCTTCCCCAGCTCTGTTGCCCTTCTTTGGATGCACTCCAGCACCTCAATGTCTTTCTTGGAGTGAGGGGCCCAAAAATGAATACAGCATTCGAGGTGTGGCCTCACCAGTGCCCAGCACAGGGGCACGGTCACTGCCCTGCTCCTGCTGGCCACGCTGCTCCTGACACAAGCCAGGATGCTGTTGGCTGCCTTGGCCACTGGGCACACTGCTGGCTCATGTTCAGCCAGCCGTCAACCAGCACCCCCAGGTCCTTTTCCTCCAGGCAGCTTTCCAGCCACTCTTCCCCAAGCTTGTAGCGTTGCATGGGGTTGTTATGACCCAAGTGCAGGACCTGGCACTGGGCCTTGTTGAACCTCATACAGTTGGTCTCCGCCCATCAATCCAGCCTGTCCAGATCCCTCTGCAGAGCCTTCCTGCCCTCGAGCAGATCAATACTCCTGCCCACCTTGGGGTTGTCTGTAAATTTACTGAGGGTGCACTCAATCCCCTCACCTAGATCATTAATAAAGACATTAAACAAGGCTGGCACCAATACTGAGCCCTGGGGAACACCGCTTGTGACCGGTCACCAACTGGATTGAACTCCATTCACCACAACAATTTGGGCCCGGCCAGCCAGCCAGTTTTTTACCCAGTGAACAGTACACCCATCCAAGTCATAAGCAGCCAATTTCTCCAGGAGAATGCTGTGGGAAATAGTGTCAAAGGCTTTCCTGAAGTGCAGGTAGACAACAGCCACAGCCTTTCCCTCATGCCCTAGGCAGGTCACCTTGTCATAGAAGGAGATCAGGTTAGTCAGGCAGGACCTGCCTTTCATAAACCCACGCTGACTGGGCCTGATCTGACAGGACCTGGTTGTCCTATATGTGCCATGTGATGGCGCTTCAGATAATCTGCTCCACAACCTTCCCCAGCACTGAGGTCAGACTGACAGGCCTTGTAGTTCTCCAGATCCTCCTTCTGGTCCTTCTTGTAGATGGGCGTCACATTTGCTAACCTCCAGTTAACTGGGACCTCCCCAGTTAGCCAGGACTGCTCATAAAGGATTGAAAGCGGCTTGGTGAGCACTTCTGCCAGCTCCCTCAGCGCACCCTTGGGTGGAAGCCATCCGGCCCCATAGACTTGTGTGCGTTTAGGTAGTGTAGCAGGTCACTAGCCATTTCCCCTTGGATTATGGGGGCTTCATTCTGCTCCCTGTCCCTGTCTTCCAGCTCAGGAAGCCAGGTACCCAGAGAACAACTGGTCTGACTATTAAAGACTGAGACAAAGAAGACATTAACTACCTCAGCCTTTTCCTCATCCTTTGTCACTATGCATGCCCCTGCATCCAATAAAGGATGGAGATTCTCCCTAGCTATCCTTTTGTTGCTAATATATTTATAGAAACATTTTTCAATATCTTTTATGGCAGTAGCCATATTAAGTGCTAGTTGGGCTGTGGCCCTTCTAATTTTCTCCCTGTGTAACCTCATGACATCCTTGTAGTCCTCCTTGTTTAAAAATGAGGCACCAAGAATCTAATAAACTAGTATGATATTTTGGCATATTCACCTTTAATGCCAACATAGAAACAATGCTGGTGACAAGAGCAATGGAGAAGTAGGGAGCCCAGTAAATATGAATTCAGCTCCTATCCTCACCATGGTTGTTCTGAGAGTCTTCATCTCTGTTCAGATGAGATTTGGTGATGGCAGTTATGAAAGAATAAAGCAGGAAGGAAAAAGTAAAGGTAAACCTGATTAAAAATTGATCTTATCCTTGCTTAGATGGTTTTGGGTGATAGACATGATGCTCCTCATTTTTAAGAATGCAATTTATGAAGATAAGATGTCTTATATACTCCTGGGTGCTGACTTTCCCTTGGTGGCAGAGAGAGGCTGCAGATGTTGGCAAGATTTATAAGATTCGGATAGGCCATGATGGGAAAGGCATTGGGGATGGCTGGTTCCTGGAAAGTGTCACCCTGAAAAGGCTTGCCACAAAGATGAAGGAGTCCGATAAAAAGAAGAAGAAGAAAAAGAAGTCTGATGAGGAGGAAGAAGAGGAGACCAAGGTGGAAGAAGTAATGGATGTCTATACATTTGTGGCACACCGCTGGTTGGCTAAAGACGAAGGAGATAAAGAGCTTGTGGTCGAGCTCGTGCCTGATGGAGAATCTGCCTTTGAGGGTAAGTATCAGAGGGAATGTGCATGTGTGTGTGGATACAGCAGTTGCATGAAGGATGATAACACACTGTGGTGCTTTGCAGGATCATTTATGACCGCCCAGCCATCCCATTGCCCCAGGCCTGCAGTGTAGGTTCCACTGTGAGTTGGTTGATCAGCTCTAGGGAGGAAGAGGACTGTGGTTTAAACTCAAGCAGAGGATGGAGGAGACAGCCTGGAATGGGAGTATTCTAAAGGACTCCTACAGGATTTTCCAAGGCTTGTCTGGGGAACTTGGGCACGAGTCCCACAAGTTACCACTGTGGTTAGGAGTTTAGTAAGCTTTCACTATTTATTGGGTTAATGACAAGGGCTGAAGAAAGATGGAGCCCCGCATATTTTAAGACACATGCAAACATTTTAACAAACTCCAGACAAAACCTTTCTTAAAGCTGACTGTGCTGGCATCTTTGGGATATCCACTTTCATGGTAAGCCACAGATCTGATGAAATACGGCTATTTCTGGGCTCTTCCTGATCTCCCTTTGCAATTTTACTTGCAGAGAATACTTACGAAGTCCACGTTCTCACTGGGAATGTGTGGGGGGCTGGGACGGATGCTAATGTCTTCTTGAGCATCTATGGCATAGAAAGAGGAGACACGGGCGAGCGCCAGCTGAAAAGGTCGAATAACCTCAACAAGTTTGAAAAGAGCCAGGTAATGCATGAACTCAACTCACTCAAGTGAGCAGAAGGTTGGCAGAGCTCTCAGTTACACTGGCCGCTCAATACAGTCTCTTCTCTGCAAGGCTTGTCTTCTTCTTTCAGCTTAAATCTCAGATGTGTTTAATTTCTTAAATATATTATTTAAAACAAAATGCCTCAAAACATTTTCTGGGGGAAATTCATTTTAATAATAAGCTGAACACCAATTCTACATTGGAGCCTTTTGCATCTGCTTCATGTAAGCATTCTGGTAATAATGTTTCCTGCCACGAATACTTGAAAACCACAAACTTTAAAGTAGTATTGGAGAGCGTTTGTAAGGCAGTTCAAGAGTATCAGTATTTAGATTGAAAATACATTTAGAATCTGGATGGTCTACTCTACCAGTCAGGGAATACAAGCAATATCACATGGTGTGTTATAATTACATTATAATCTAATCCAATTAAACAACATCTCTTGTAGATTGAATATTTGCCAACAAAATGTTTATGAACAATTAACAAGCTACTATTATAGCCAGGAATTGTTCAAGGAATCATTCTGAATAACGAAAAATTACAGAAACAATAAGCAGCTGTGGAAAACTTGAGATCAGAAAAAAAGAGCCTAAGGTTGTTAAATAAGCTGTTAGCTCTGATTTATGAGCTTGGCACCGGTGAAACTGCAACCTGCACATGGTTCTTCATTCAGTGGGAAGAGCTCCAAGCTGCAAATGTAACGCTCTCTGCTCTTGGGAGTAGAAACCCAAAGTCTACCAACAAGTTAATCACATTATGATGTTTAAAGTATTATGATAACAAGGTCCATCTGTCACACTAATACAGCTCATAAATGAACCTCATGATTGTAGTAAATGACAAAAGGAAAAAAAATCTGCGGTTTGAAATAACGCACATGGAGGTGCACAGGAGAGTTTCTGTGGAGTCAATATGATTGTGTTCAGTTCCAGATTCAATCTGGAGGAAAATGCTAAGCCTGAAAGGAATGAGATTTAGGAGAGATGAGTTAAACCTAGAGGAAGCTGAAATAGGAGTGAGGTAAAGAAAGGAGTGAAGGGTTGTGCAGCTCCATGGCTGTTACTGCCTTGTAGGAGCCAAGCATGAGTGTAATGGGAAAGCTCGCAGCTCTGTTGTGATTTTAGTACGTCTACTCTAAGAATACAAGGGAGACTTACAAACACCTTTTGTTTTAATGGGAAAAATGACTCTGGCCCAGTTACTGCCTCTCTTTCCCCCTTTCTGGGAAACACAGTTATTTACATCTTGCCTTCCGTGCAGGTGGATGTGTTCACCATCAAAGCCATTGACCTGGGTGAGCTGAAGAAGCTGCGGATCCGCCATGATAACTCTGGTGCTAGCCCAAGCTGGTTCCTGGAGAGGGTAGAAATTGTTGACCTCAAGGAGAGCACCACGTGAGCAGCCTGTTGCACCCTTTTCATACAGTCAGAAAAGGGGGCATGTTCTCAGGATCCTGCAGAACCACAGGAAGGCAGAGGAGATGCAGAAGGGCACTATCATAGCTCCTCACCAACTCACAGGGAGCAGGCATCCTTTGGGAGCCTTGTGATGATTGTGCCATTATACTGAGTGTGGGGCCATACTGGGGTACCTCTGTATGGGTTTTTTTCTGTCCCAGCATCTCTGCAGTTTAGGAACCAGCAGTGTTTGGAAGGAAACCTCAGCTTTTCTCTGAAGAGGTCCCCTAGCAGAGCCTGCACTCGTGTGTTTTCTTTCAAGGCTCCACTCTGGAAGTCCCTGACCTCACATTTCATTTGTCTTTTGTACCTAATGCAAAGATCTGGGCCAAAAGCAAGTCCTGATCTAAGCAAACGCCCATGATTTTCACAGACAGCTGGATGAGCAAAAGCTAGGCTGTTAGAAACCTGAAATACAGGCTTGCCTTTGAGCTGGAACATGCTTGAAGTCACATGCTTTAAAGCTGCACAATGCTCTGGTCGGTGGGACTGCTCATAAGGACCACAAGATAGGTCCACTCTTCATAAACATAAAATACCTGGGAGACTGGAGGTTCCCTCAAGTTATTTAACTTTTTCTGGGAGTGAAAACTAGAAGAAATCAGTCATGTGGAGCTGACAGCTCAGAAACAGCACTTTTCAGTAAGTGCTCACTAACCTATTTATGGATTTAGTTCCCACAAACAATACCAGAGCTCAAGGATGAAAACAGATGTATTGTTCAGCTTGGAGTAATCTTGTTTGTTTAAGTAGCCTCTGATCTGTGCTTGTTTATGTTATTAAAGCCTGTGAAGTCCTGTGTAAGCGCTGGGTGCTGCTGTCATTCTTGTAGGTATTATTTTCCATGCCAGCGGTGGTTAGCAGTTGAGGAAGATGACGGTCAGATTGTCAGGGAGCTGGTCCCAGTGGATGAAGCATTTGTAAAGAAAGATTCGGAAAATGATGGCCAGTCTCTTGCAACGCTGGGCCTGGAACAGAAAGGTTTATGTTAGCCTTGTATTTCTTCCAGTGTGGGGTTGAAAAGGAATCAAGTTATTAGCACTGCTGAGGGCATTAGCAATTAGGGTTCACTGGGCTGTGAGTAATTCTGCCAGGACCATGAAGTTTTCAGGTGTGAATGAAGTGTGAAATGCGTGTCAGCCAGCGAAGAGTGGACACTCCTCATTTTTAGGTGATTTAATCGTCTTGCAAGATGGGACCCAAAGTGAGAAAGCTAGGAAGATGGATAACATGTTCAGTCGTCATCTCTTAACTGAAATGCACATTTGTTGCCAATATCTAAGGTATAAATCCCAGCCATTCCACGTCATGGACTGGAATGGTTAAACATTTCAACATGGAACTAAGCAGAGAGCAAACATGACCAGAGAAAGGGAAGGAACCTAAATTTGTCTCACTTTCCATCTTGCTGCTTGTGTCTGTTGTCCTCCGAAATAACTTTGTCTTTCTTGTACGTAATTTTGCACGGTAACCACAGAGCGATGACACACTCCTGGGTCTGATACTGAAAGGTTCTGAGTGCCCAGCACTCCTATTGACTTCACTGCCAGTGAAAGCTCTTAAACTTCCCCCTCAGATGCTTTCAAATACATGAATGATTTCCACAAATTGTAGAGCCAACAAATTTCCACAAATTAGATAGCCCTTTGGTTCAGGAGGACCTTCTGGCTGAGCAGCATCTTGGGAGAGTGTCTAACTATGGGAGAAAGATGCCGTTTTGGAAATCTTGAGTAGTTTTTTGCAGTGCAGTGAAGATTATATTAGACTTTTCCACAATTTTTATGAGTTTACTGTGCTTGCTAAATGATGGTGTGATAGAAAGCTCTTTAATGACGCTATTGTGAAGGGTGTGTTCATGAATATGAACTGTCTATGTCAATGTGTGCATACTTTCTGGTACGTGTTATATGCACATATATTATTTGGTGCTATTAGAATAAAAGGCGGGGGGAGAGTTGTGGGTTTTTTAAATGAAATGACATTATAGGCAGAGGGAGATCTGAAGAGCCTTATGGATTCCCAGGAAGCAGATGGGAAGGCTTGAGCACATTTCTTATCTGTAGATATGCAGAAAATGTACTGAATGACTGGAGCAGTAGAAGACTCTATAACAGATAGCCCCACTCACCGCAGGAACTACCACAGCATGCAACAGGAATTAGAGATTATAACATGGCTGTAACCAGTCAAAATAAAACCCAAACCAAACACACATATGCAATGAAAAGTAGAATTAATTCCTGCTCAGACTTCACACTCTTAAATTAAGATATTTTATCTGACAGCTAAATCAACAACATACACTGTGAAAGTGAAAACTGGGGACAAGAAGAATGCTGGGACAGATGCCAACGTCTTCATCACTCTCTATGGAAGTAAAGATGATACAGGTATGGCTTCAGGTGATGGAACAGGATAGCACCTCACTGCTGCATACCTGAAAAAACAGGTCATGGTTTCCTTTTGTTTCCTCAATACCCATTCCTCACTCCTCTTTAGCACAACTTCATGTTCTTGCTGTCTCCACATACATCGTGATAGCTGGGAGCATACCACCAGCTGCTGTAAATCACTGTCAAACTTTGCGATGCTGATTTGCACCAGCTGCCAATTTAAAGGCTTTAATTTCAATTATAGAAACAGCACAGTTGACTGGGACTACATTACTGAGTAGTGAATGCAGTGAATGATTTGCTTTCCTCAGCAATGAATCAGCATGCTCCTGAAACCCAGCTCTCCTCTGCCTCTTTGAGTGGCCCAGAAGTATTTAATCAGCTGATGAGCAAATCCTCTTGGAAGCAGCCGAGCTGTGTGTGCAGTGACTTGGATGCCTGTGAGAGTGACAGGGAACTGATGGGTAGGACCAATTTCTCTAGCTGTAAACACAGCACAACTGCATTGTCCCTGTGGCACTGCCAGAGGATCACTCAAGAAAGGAATTATGTATATTTTGGGTGTTGATACAGATTTGGGTTCAGAAGGAGGGAGGGGCAAAGCTCAGATCATGAGATGAAAAGCCATTTTTTATGTTTTAGCCACTGTTGACATTCCCAGAGGATTTGTTTCACATGCTGAACAATGTCCTTTTGCATCACCACAACAGGGACAGTCAGCCTAAAGGCCTCAAAGATTAACAAGAACAAATTTGAGCGTGGGAAGGTAGATGAATTTACAGTGGAGTCTGTGGACATTGGAGACCTGAAAAAAATCAAGATAGGCCATGACAACAAAGGTAAGATAATCTGCTTTGTGATGTAGTATTTCTAGTGCATTAGGCACATTGCTGTATAAAATAACCTGCCTCCAAGACCCCAAATGTAATTTACCTTTTAGTGACAGATCCTTGCTGTCACTTTGGCCATTGCTGTTACTGTCTCTGCTGCTAATGCCATTCCCATGGCTGTGGCAATAAGAGCACAGTGGTGGCAACTTGCAGGTACCTTTGCAACCTCTCTTTCTGTAAGAGACTCTTTAGTTTTGTAGCTGCATCTTTAGAGAGATATCTCATATATCACAAAACCTTGTAGTTTGTCTTGTTCCACATGGGAGCTATAGTCTTGTCTCATTTCTTTTATCAATATTTTCGTTGTTTTCATCAACAAGTCCTATCTGCTTCTTAGACAGAGATGTGTCTCTACTTAAAACCAGAGAAGTGGTGGAAAGACACATGGATTCCTTCCCTAGGGGGCACCAAGGGACGTGTTTGTTGAGAACTCCTGTCTTATTACAAAGGCAAATTAATCCAAGTGATGGAGTAATTAGCTCTTCCACATGGACATCTTTAACCTGACACATATAGAAATGTAAAGCACATTAGCTCAAACCTGGATAATCTCTTGCACAGATATTTAGGGTATCATCTATTCTATTTTTCCATTGCCAAAAGAGAGAGGAAGTCTTATTTCTTGGAGGTCTGGAATGCAATGATTCATTTGCTGTTGTCTGTAATGGCATTGTGGGTTATTCACTATTATCTCTCCAACCACAGGTAATTCAAATGGCTGGTTTCTGGAATGGGTGGAGATTGATGCCCCATCACTAGGACAGTGCCTCAAGTTCCCTTGTGGCCGTTGGCTGGATAAATCAGAGGATGATGGAGCCATTGAGAGAATTATCTTCCCTGCAGAACTGCAGACAACGGAATATATCCCATGTGAGCAGAATGCCATTTCCCCAGGATACACCCATCGTTACAGAAGATAGTATCTCACTAGCTCATGCAGTTTTATAGGCTTGGCCTCTCCCTTGAATTTGCTTTGAAAAATTTATAAATATTTCATATGCCAACTATTCGAATTACTACAAGAAGGTTCTTCTGGTGCTCCAGACTAACATTTCTTGTATTTCCCAAATCAGAGAGCTATTAGAAGCCATGTGGCTGTGTATGATTGTCTTTTTGCTCCCTCTTGCCCTTTCATCTCCAAGTCCTCAGCCCATTTCAAGCTGTCTTCCTTGTCTCCAGTTTCCCTTTGATCTTGTTCCATTCTAATATTGTTGTTTCTATTGTCAAAGCAGACACTTTGGTCTTGCTTACAAGCCTTGGTCTCCCCAGTGCCTTTGGCATTGCACACCCCTCTCTTGCTGAAAGACCCTCTTCCAGAGTTTCTTTAGTGTGGTGCTTTTCTGATAGTGTTGGTCAGTCTGCCCCTTTCAGGGTTGTCCAATTTTTCCTTACTTTTCACTGCCCTCTAAATTAATGTTTGGACTAAACTCGGTGCCTTTTAGGAGCTCCTTCTGAGTACTAAGCTTATAATTTTCAAGCCTGCTATGGCACCTCAAACTCTTCTGTTTAGGTAGCTTCTTCTCCTGTCTCCAGAACAAAAAGAATCAGATAATGTGGTTTTATTGAAATAAATGACTGGAATCATTATTTGGCTTATTTTGTAGCCCTCTCTCTCCCTTTTCACGTGTGCATCCTTGACTGTGTGCAGGGAACTCGCAGCCCTTGGACTGTATTTGACTCGTCCTTCCCAATCTGCCTCTTTTCAAGTTGTTAATAAACATTTCCTGGCCCACCTTCAGGGGACTATCAAAATTGCCTTTTCCCTTCATTAGGTTGGATGCCACAAGGATGAGGGATGAGGTCTGGAGCCTGAGAGCTGACTTCCATCCCGTGCCCTACCAGGTGCTTCCTAGGTCACTCTGGACGAGTGATAAGTTGTTCACACCAAAGATGTTTCCTATCTCACTGCATCCCTCACTGTATGCATTGATGGTATCACAAGCTGTACTTCCTACAGTTCTTTAATTAGACATCAGAAGTGAGAGCTGCCCAATCTCTCTTCTTCTGCCTCAGTTTCCTTCTTCATAAGTAGTTGTGAGAATAACCACATAGAAGACTATCAGCGGCTTTGGCTCCTTTTTTACTGTCAACACTGTGGTTCATGTTAAAGGTCTCTTTCACACTGGCTGACCTACCCTTCAACGTCCAGATCTGTAAGATAAAGTCATCTTTCTTCTCTAAGGATCTGCTAATGTCACCTCTTAGTGCTCCCTCTATCCTTTCACCAAGTTATTTGTTATTTCTCATGTCTTGCTTTATTTACATAAACTGTCTGCAGCAGAGAAATGGATACTCTTTGCTCCCTTCCTCACTTTTGTCAATCAACTGGAAGACATAACAGTCTTTATGTTGGAAAAGATGTATTTGTAGACAGATGTAGTGAATATGTTCATAGGAGTGAATATAACTCGGAGACCTTGTATGTGCTTCTCATCAGGTTTTTCCATTTTATCCCAGCTGATGTATATTTTGATGCAGATCTTTAATTTATTAATGTCTCTGCATATTACCAAGAGTTTCTGGCACAGCGTGCCTTTGAGTGCGTAGGTCACGTAAACCTGATTTTTGTCAGCCGGCCACATTTCAGCCTTTGAAAATAGTCAGGCCTCACTGGCAAAAAGATTGCACCAGACTCAGCGTTAGCTTAGGCTGTTTCACCATTTAAACTGTTCCCACTGTGCTATTTACTGCATTCTGGCTTCCTAACTATTAACCTGGGGGTTCCAGTTTGCCAGAGGTAACTAAACCGGTTTGATTTGTTTTATGATGACTCGTGCCAGAATTGTTTCACGCTGAACAAACGATGAAAACATGTCATCGGCAGTCCAATTAAAATCATGCCTGTGGGGATACAATTTTAAAAGTGCCATGTAAATGAAATGGGAGTCTGACAGCTGAAAGTTGTGCTGCTAGTGACCTTGTTACAGTGCCGCTTTGCTGATTCAGTTCTAATGTGACGTTAATATTCAAGCAACAAGAGCAAGTGCCACGGAATTCAGCAGAGAAGAAAATTTTTAATTCATCATGCGTAGCATGTGATTTTTGGTCTCTGGGATTTCCCCCCCCCCCGCCCCTCCCATCTTGCAAA
>VZTL01000232.1:70011-109735 GCA_013400535.1 Scopus umbretta
GTCAAAGGTGGTGCTTCTGGGGAAAAACATGGACTACAGGGATTGTGTCTGCTTGGGGCAGGAGAAGGTCCTGCAGCTAATCAGTGGTGCCCAAGTCTTACCTGGCATTTTTCATCTATAGATTTCAGAAAAGATTTAAAAGAGATAGGGATGGGATTCAGTTTGCCAGATGGCACACTTGAATTTACATGTCCTCCTGACAGTGGAGTGTCTGATTTCCCATTATTGTCAATAGGTGTTTGGTCATTCACAGATGGTGGATTTGGAGGATGATTCAACTGACCCTGAGGAAGATACCTGCATTTGCTTGTCTGACTCCTTCTCCAAACTCCACTGACTTCAGTGGTTACATCTGGAGATGTACACACCTATTTGACATACAGACAGCTGAACATAGGTCTTTCACTCTGTGAGCTAAACACCATCTCAACTTGAAAACTGAGGTGGAAAGTGACTTGACTAAGAATATTCACCAAACCTGTAGCAGAGCCAGGAACAGAGCCTCAGTCTTATTCCTGGGTCAGTCCTATTCCTGAGCAAGTCCAAGTCATGTACCAGCGGGACTCAGGAGTGAGAAGCTGTGCAGATAGAAAAGGACAAAAGGAGGCATCAGATTTTGGGGTCATGGGGCATTCTGGAGAAATCAAGGGAACAGAATAAAGGAAGCATTTAGGGGCTTGATCCTCACTGTTCTGCATTCACCATTGATCTGGTAGTAATTTAACCTGTTTGCCTTGGTGTTAAGGAAAAGGTGTGACTCAAAGAAAACTAGATCAGAGTGGACAGCAGAGGGTTTTATTTATTTTCTTTATGATTGTTTTATGTCACTTGTTTATTAATGAAAATAATAGGAGATTTTTTTATCAATAAGGCTATTTTGAATATTTGTATACTGCCTCCAGCTGGCTTAACGTCATTCATCTGCCTAGTTTCTCAAAGATTTGTGAATTCATGTTTTGCTTTAAGACTTGAGCTGTTGAAGTAAATCCTGCTTCAATAACTTTAGATGGCAGGTATAAATATACAGAATACTTTCTGACCATGTGATTAACCTCAAAATCTCAGTAAATGAACATGCACCAAGATCAACTGCCCTTATAGAATTAAAGGAAATTCTTCTGGATTCTTATAGTACTGACCAGCTTGATAACTGTGTGTGATCCCTACCCTGTTCTCTTTAACTGTTGAGTTTTCTAATCCAGTTTTTGTTTCATTAAAGTGTTCTTGGGAGCATTGGTATACTGCTTACTGATTTGTGATGTATTTTTTTAATTTTCTGCCATTTCCGAAATCAGTCGTTCCTTACGAGATCACAGTCTACACCAGCGACATCTTTGGAGCTGGCACAGATGCAGATGTCTTCATTGTTCTCTATGGAAGTGATGGGATCTGCACTCAGCAGAAATCCCTGTGCCTCAACAAGAGAGAGCAAAGGATGTATTTTGAAAGAAACTCTGTGAATCAGTTCATTGTGGAGGTAAGATCAAAGATGCTCACTCTCATCTTAGGTTGCCCTAAGGGGATTAAGAAGAGAAAATGGAGTGAAGTGGGAACTTTTCTTCTTTTAGGGAAAGCTATTCAGCTCTTTTACTCAAAGAATGTGGGTTCAAAACTCTGTTCTGCAATAGACTTACAGTGTACTGGATCAAATCTTGTCTCAGTGACCTCTAGTTAGTAGCAACTCAAAGGTATGAACATGCAGTGTCCCTGTGGCCTAATGCCATGTTAAGCCTTGTAACAGGTGGTGCAATTTTATCATGGAGCTGAGATGTACCAATACATGGATACGGAGGCTTGCTGTTCCATGGAAATTTGAAAGTCACTTTGGAAGTTCTTTACATCTTCCATTTCCTGGACCATACTTGGTAAAGAGCGGGTATCCGCCTCCATGAGTGCTGGATCTAATGTGTGTACCTCTCCTTATCACTCTTATTTGCTTGCATATTTGCTTTTTCTTGCAGTTTGCAGTACTTTGAAAGGTAACGGGAAACAAATGCTTGCAGTATCGCTAAAACTAGCTGCCTTGTGTTTAAGGTCCCTACATGTCCTTCCATGTTTCTGTTTCAGCAGATTATGTTGAAGGATCTAGTCCTTGATGCTCACTACTTACGTAGCTCTTCATTTGGGGTGGATGGTCTGTTCATTTTTTCTAAGTCTATAGCAACCTAAGCATCCTGCTCTGTTTCTCTGTAGCCTTGACCAGAGATTGTTACTTTGCTGCAGACACCATGATTTTGAACACCCGAGGCTAACTTTTTGAACGGTCTTATCAAATATTTCCTGAAGACTTTCCACAACTGTATGCAAATACTAAACCAGTGCACGTAAAGGAGAGAGCTCATTTACATCTACGGTGTTCAGCAATTCCTATTCATAATATGTAGTTATTGCTGAGAATTTGTGAGAGGCAAGAATATAGGCTGTCCTGCTCTGGCCTATCCTTTTGGTACTGCTTCGTGTCCTCACCTTGCCTCCCTGGATGCAACACCAACACTGACTTTGTAGAGGACTGCACAACCTCTCCGTGTTTTGAGTTTGGTTTGTTTTTGTAAAACAACTGAAGGCAAATCTTAAACCAAACCTTTTAACAAGTTAAAATGCTTCCAGCCCACACTGTTGTTATAAGGCATGAATCATAAAATAAATCTCCCGTGTGATTCCTTAAAAACAAAGAATAAGACTTATTTCAGTGGAGTTTCCACACAGTTTTTCATAATAGATGTTGCATTAATCCATAGGTATAAATCTTAAACTGAGTGTTATTGTTATTTCTTTATTCCATAAGATTTATTTAAGGTTTGGTAGATTCTGAAACATCAGTACTTTTCTTAGATGAAGTGAGTGAAAATGCAGTTTGTTCTCCAGACTTATAACACCATATTAACCTATCCCCAAACTTCATTCTTTCTTCACCAGTTCCTTTTGCTGCAGGAGATGGGGATGAAGCAAAATATATTCTTCTTTCACCTACTTGTATAAAGCCATAATTCAGAGTTCAACAGACCTTAAAAACAATTTGGGCATCTTGGGAAACACAAACTGAGAATTGCCCGTTTGTTTTAGGGTTTTTATCTGCCCCTACCATTTTGTATTCTGCAAAAGAAGCAAAAAAAGATTAGAGACTGGTCTCAGCTATGCTCCCAAGTAATGTTTTGTTGGAGATGCATGCAGCAGAGTAAAGACCACTTCCTTAACATGAATCTTTTACTGGTCAAGCATCACTTTATTGCTATGTATTGATTCAAAGCCTCATTGAAAGTTGAGTATTTGTACAGGACAAAGGAGGAAGAAAGTAATTTTCCTCTAGTGTATACATGCATGAGTTTTAGAAATTAGTTTGGAATATTTAATTATTTTGCAATTGATACTTATGCTGTCTAAAGTCAGGGCAGGGCTGGTGAAGTAAAATCCAGTTTGTTTGGAGTGTGAACTCCTTGCGCAGTGCAGTCAGTCTCATTGAGTCGGGGAGTCTCCTAAAATTACTGATGTCTTTTCCTCAGTATTGGGCAATTCTGTCAGCTGGGAGGAGAAGAAGGGAGTAGTCTCCAGTGGTGCAAATTGAGATGTTCAGTTTTCTCATGTTTCCAAGAAAAAAAGACTCCAAGTCCCTATGGACACACAGACAGCTCAGTGTGCTTCTCCTATGTGCAAAGGAAGTTTGCAGCCAGCCTTGTTTTTTTTAAAGGCCAACTGTACAAAAGCTTTCACTGAAATAACCAAAAGCTATCACTTAGGAGCAAATATAATTTTTTTTGCTCACGCCTTTGGAAGGGAGGTGGCTTAAAAGTGATGAACTAGTAACAAATTACTCAAGTAATAAGGTGAGACATGAAAAAACTGTAGCCACTTCATAAGATAGTGATCCTGTTGACTTGCTCAGAATGGCATTGGGATTCTGTGGCAGAACAGGAGAGAGATAATATAAAATGCCAGACTGTTAATATTGTACTTTGACCTCAAAGCTATTCTTCCAGTGTTATAAGAGAGCACATTAAGTGTTTAAAAAGGAAAGGGATATAAAAAGAATGATTTAAGATGCAGCAGAATTGCAATTTTGAAAAAATTACCTTCATTCCCACTCATACAGAGAAGCCTGAGATGCAGGATTGCTCCTTTGCAGTCAAACTTATCTCAAACAGCGAGATTCTCTCCACTTTTGGAACAGAAGTTCAGGGAAACCCTTTAGCTAAAAAGCAAGTTAGGGCATAATTGGCATCAACATTAATATTTGCTCCCCTGGGACTTCATACAGGCTGGAAAAATAGGAAATAAGCTAAAGAAGGAGTGTCTCGAGTCACCTGTTATTCATGCCATAATCTTTCTCCTTGTTTTNTGTTTTTTATTCCCATATGTTTTTTCCTTTTTTTTTTTTTTTTTTTTTTTCTGTAGCTGGAGGATGTTGGTGACATTATTGAAAAGATTCGCATAGGACACAAGGGTGGAGGACTGAACTCTGGGTGGCATTTGGACCGTGTGGCGATTCGGAGACTGTTGCCAAATGGAAAGGTAGGCTGCGAATCCCAGCACTCGGCAGTATGTTTTCCACTGGCAGCCACTTCCATTTCCCAAAAACCATTTTCTGTATACAAAGCGTGCTTAACAGTGACAAATGACTCCCTAAAGAACAATGCACACTAATGAACTTGCTCGAGCTTGAGGGTCTGAGGACAACAAACGTGTATTTCCATGTTTGATTCTTCAAATGTTGATTATAAAACTCTGCAATCATTGCTATTTTAAAAAAGCTTTTCTCATTGTACCTTTTGACTAGAATGGAGTTATTTCCTCCTGGCAGTGGACGGAAGCAAAGCAATGATGTTGCTCTTCAACCTTTTGGAGGTCTTCACTATTCTTTATCTTTTGTGTGAAGGAGCGATCTGCCTGCTGAGTTTGGAGGCAACATCGTGACTTGCTTGCTGGACTGAGAGGGGAGATTCCTGAGTTTGTACCCATTGCTGTGCAAATACAGCTAAAGAATTACAGGGCTGAGCAGATGTCCCTGTGCTGCACTACACCACTGTCGCCGAGTGCCCAAGGCTAACTTACATAATGGTGGTTTTGGGTGACATGAGAGGCCAGAGCTTCATGTTTTCATGTATAGTTCTGTTTTCAACAGTGAGAGGGAAGGAAGTGGGATGGGGTGTACCATTTTAAAATAAAAAGTATTGTTGCTAAACATGGACAAGAAGTAATTTCATCAGTCCCTTAATTCTGGAAGAATAAATGCAGAGGGAGCCAGTACAATTAAAACAAGCAGAATGCCTGTCAGTGCAAATCCCTGAAGCACTCATATATAAAAAACCATCAAGTTAGATCCTAGGACTTTTGGTTGCTCATGTCAACAGGATTAAGGCAGTGCAGCCAGATTGGTCATCTTGATCTTGTCCACATAAGAAACTGTTGCTTGGCTCTGCTTTCAGATGCTGGCTGTAGGAACAGGAATGAATCTTGCTGGTTCAGAAGAAAATCACATCTTCAGGACCAGTTCAGAATTGGAGCAGTAGCTGTGGCTGGGAACACCAGGGCTCTCGCCTCTGTCTTGTCCTTTCTCCCTTTATTCCAAAGGAATGTCAGCTTTCATCTCCACCTCAATGCTTAGGTCTGTCCCCTCCTGAAGTGACTTCTGATATCAAGTGTTGGAGTAAACGCAGCTTGCTTTGTCGTGGTGAACCTACTGCTTGTCTTGCTTCCTCCTTCAAATTTTCCAGGATATGTTTTACTCTCTTTACCTCACAATCAACTCAAAGGTCTGCCTTGAACCTTCCTCATCATGCTCAAGCCTGTATCCTCCTGTACAACCTTCTTCACAAGCCAATACCCTTTAATTGTTTCTCATGATCACCTTTTTACCAGTCTGTTATTATCAGACCCTCTATGTGTGTATTGACTAACCCTTGCCTTGTACAGCTTCTTCAGGTTAATGAACAAGATTACTTTGTTTCTGAAGATAGTGGTTTTGGTCATAGGCTAGGGAAGATGAAGAGAAGGATGGGCAAAGGTATGGAAACCAAGGGCAAAGAGATTCCTGGGCTGCCTCTTTCTACACTTATCATTAACTGAGCACTTTGGGAAGCTTCCAAGAGCTCCATGTTGGTGCTTTTCCATTAGCCCAGAAAGGGTCTTGGGGCTGCACAGCTCTGCAATCATTACAGCAGCTTTGAAGGACAGACAGTGAGAAACCTGGGAAGGTGGAGGGAAGGAAGAAAACCATGAACAGCTTAAAAATTGAGAGATTTACAATTCTGCTGATCTTTTGATTATGGCATGGGATAAAAGAAGAAAGCAGAGCACTGCATGATGCCGCTGATCAGCTGCAGGATATTATGACCTGCCACAGAATAGCAATATGCTGCCAGCGCTTCTAAAAGCTGTGCTACCTGATTAGACTGCTAAGATGTGTCTAGATGTATCTGTAACGCTGCAAATGAAAAATGAGGTCAGTACCTTTTCAGATTAAATTGAAAGCACTTGGGTAGGAAACTAAGATTGTTGCATGCCAATAAAGTTCTGTCTTGGCATGCCAATTATATCTGATAATTATATTTCATTTGTTACAACTTGGAGAAGGGCAAAGCACTGACTTTTAGCACACTATCATACCCTGCTTCTAGCTTAGGGCCAGACTCAGACTCTAATGAAAAAAACCTCTGTTTGGAGCTGCAAGAGGATTTTACCATGGGTAACATAAAACAGCGCACTTTATGTTACTTAAATATGAATGCACTCACTAACAAGGAAACTCCAATAAAAACTGCGGCAGTGACATGGTGATTAACAATAATGACACAATTAACTTTTGCAGTAACTGTGCATTATGCCCCACTGTGCAGGCACTCAGGTCCCTAGATATCCTATTATCAAATAAACAGTGTTCATATCAATGGCACGTACAGCCAACATTATGAACGTTTAGGAGCGAGAGACATGACTGAAGTGGGATCTCTGCTGGGAGGAGAGGGATTCAGCACTGAAACATCGTTCTGGAAAGCCCTCTCTTCCCAGACTGTAGGTGGGGAGATAAGCACTACTCATCAGTTTAGCATACAGTGAAATAATACAGGTTAGGTGGTCAAACAGCCAGTGAAGAAATGAGGAGGTAGAAGCAGTGGTGTGGGCAGTCATTAGGTGCTGTATTTTGCTTACACAGCACAAACAACACCTGAAAGTAAAATACTTGAAATCATGTAAAGTGCTGCCAGTTTTGCTTCACGGCATGCCTCAAGCTGCCTTATGGAGTTAAACGTGTTTAACCCTGGTTAAACAGCAGCACTGCAGGAAGGGGAAAAGGGGAGGAGAAATGGTGTTTTAACGACAGCAGAAGGTTTGGGCTGTGTGGGTTCAAAGGATGGTTCTGCTGCAGCCTCAAGACACTCGATCACACGAGACCCTTGGAAGGGTTCACCTCCTGCAGATCAGCGTGTCGGGGATCCGTGCACAGCAGTACGATGGCCTGTTCACACCAGGTTAGCAGTGACTGGAGCGGGTCTCTGGGCTTAGGTGCACAACCTATTCCTCTCCAGTGACCGTGTCAGGGAGGGCAGGATCTGGCAGCTCAAGGCAGTACGGTGCAGTAGCATACGGTGATAACAACGTTCAATATTGCTAGAGTGGGAGCTCTATATGGTAAATTTTTTTAGTGTTTAAATAGTAAAAAGAGTGAAGAAAGGGCCGTGTGTTGGTCTGATAAATAATTACATGAGAGTAATTAAGGTGAACAGCAATCGTATATATGTTATACATGAAAGTGGTGGCACACAGTGTACTGCAAACAGCAGAAAGCCCCTGTGCTACTTAGGAGAGATATGCTGACGTTGTCAGTAAGGAAAGGGCCATTTTTTCTTCCTTTATTTAGTTAATGTGAGATTAAAAGTAACTTTTTTTTTTTTCCTGTTCAGTCTTGTGGGCTCTGCAAGTTGCATGATGGCTCATGCCCCTTTCTTTATGGAGACATAGCCTGGGGTGCCCAGCACACAGAAAGCTGCCTGCCTCTTACCATCTTGGAGGCCTTACAGGAGTCTGTTCTTAATGAGTGGTCTGGGATTGATTTTGTTTACCAAGTGGAAAACACATGTTCTATTGTATTTGTTTGTTTGATGATAGAAATCATATTTGTTTCCACCAAAGGGAAGTCAAAACAAAAGATCAAAAATTAAATCACTATTTTTCTCCTCTTAATGCACGTATGGGAATTGCCTGGAAACCAGCTTGAGTCACAGAATTATAGGGCAAAATCTTGAAGTATTGACTCAGAAAAAAACCCCTACTGACTTCAAAGAGAATGGTGCCTGAATAAGGATCGAAGAGGGATTACAGAGTCTCAGTAAAACACGGCTTCAGTGGGAATGACGCAGTCCTGATTAGGATTTGTGAGATCAAAAACCGGGAAAGGCAGAGATCTACTGGATCATACAGCCAGTCTCACACAGCCACTGGGAATGCTGTTCTCTGCTACATGTTCAGTGCTTCTTCTCAGAGCCCTCAGATGTACTCTTTCTGGAGGAAATATTTTCAGGTCCTCATCTACAGATGCATGCATACATACATGAGTTGAAAATCCTTGCTTGCATGTCAGATTATTTTCAAAGGGGAAAAGCTAACATGCGTTGACTTTGTTTTGAAGAGGTTATCTCTGTCATGTTTACTTCAGGGCTCGGAAATTGTCACATTTCCATGTGAAAGATGGCTTGCAAAGTCTGAAGACGATGGTGAGATTGTCAGAGAACTGGTACCATCTGAGATTTTTACTGAAAAACTCATGAAGGATGGGACACTCAAGCAGATAGAGGAAGAAGTTGAAGACCCATTAGAAGGTAATACAACCGTAGCAGTATGTAAGGACCTGTTAATCCGATTTTTTTGGAATAAAACATTTGGATGTGTGGTCTGAGCAAATGCAATGCTGGTACAACTGTTTCCATTTCTTTCCCTTCCTGTTCTCTGGCCTTACACCTGAAGCACTTCTGTGCAATAATGCCATTATTTTCCTGTAGGGCATCTATAAACCTGTCGCAGACACCCTTTCACACAGACATAGTTTGCACATCTCCTCTGATGCCTAACAAATTTCCTCCATCTTGTCCTTGTCTTCCAGGCTCTGCAAACATCTTTGCCCAACTTCACCTGTCCTGTGCATTCTGCCCCTTCCTTTCCTACCCTACCAGTCTGATTTATGCTCCTCTTTCCTTCCAAATTTGTTTTTCCTGCTGCTCTTCGGGTACATATGGACACCCTCTAATAATTGGCTCTAGGCAGCCACCCTCACTTCATTAAAGTGCTTCTGGGGAGGAGAATAAAGTGTTCACATTCAGTATTTGGTCCTCCTGGTAGCTGAAGCAACTGAACAAGAACTGAAGCTTCATCCTAAACTTGTTGCTTCTCTGTATGCCCAGCTGTTCCTAGCTCTTTTTCCTCTAGGACCTCCTTCCCCCCACCCCCTCCAAGTTCCTTCTGCCTTTGGGGGAAGTTGTGAACATTCCTACACCCTGAGCAGAGCAAACTGAATTCAGCTGCCATCTTCATTCTTGGTTCTGGCAACAAGATGATTCAACAGAGAAAATCATTCCTCTCCCTGTTTCTTTTCTCTCAGAGTGATTTGCATTTACAGTACACCATTGTCAGGGTGGAATTTATACGGATTGTTAAGTGTTTTCCATTGCCAAGGGAAGAGGTGTCTTGCTGTAAGGAAGGCTGGATGGAGCCTTTGCACTGTGCCATTAGAAGAGACAGGTGTACTTTTTTCCCTGTTGGGAACTACGTGATAGGTCATGGGAGATTTTTTTTCCTGTGAAGGCAAAGACAGTTTTAATATCAATTAGTAAGTGGCGTGACTGCTAGATGCCTGCATGGCATTTTCTTTAACTTACTAACTTCTGTTGCTTTATCTTGCGTTAGTTACCACGTCTTAACTAACCTAGGTGACTCATTTTTTCCTTCTAAAGGCAAAGCCTTAAAACAAGTTTTACAATCTATGGAACAGGATTTTTGGATGGCTGAAGATTTCTTTTGGCTGGGAGCTAGGGCTAAGGTATAAAATATCTGGGAAGTGTGTCTTCTGCATCTCTTTGAGTCCTCGTACATCATGGACACTGATGCAGTGTAAATGCCAGCAATGGAAAATCAGCTTGTGGTATTCTGCAGATCATTTATATAGGAGACTGCATTTCAGTCCCGAAGGTCTCCAGAACTGGCAAGCAAAAACCAAGGAGGGATGAATTGACTAATTAGACTATATGCATTGCTTCCTTCATTACTAATGTAAAAGTTGTCTTGCAAATACGAAGCTGTAATTCTGTAGGACATAAAGTGAAGAGGCAAACCAGAAAACCTGACACTGCACCTAGCCTGATGAATGGTCATGATCCATTTCTTAGAAAAATCGATGGAAATCTTTCATGGACTATGAAGAAGAATAAGCCCTGTTTTACTGGGAAAGCTAGGTACAGAAGAAAAAGACAATTTAGATATTTTCTTTGATGCTTTTAATGCACAAAGAAGATTCCTGACTAAGACTTTGTGTCTCTTCCTCATTTGTATTTCCCTGGGATTTGCAAAGAGGCATTCTCCAAGGCTTGTATGCCACCAGGGCAAACAGAGACTCGCGCATTTCCTCATTGTTTTCCTGGCAAGGGTGCTGTTGGTAACTGTTTTCCCTGTGTAATTGGGAAAAGAGTAGGGGAATAAAAATAGGAGTATTTAACAGGTTTATTAAAGCACATTACTAAAGATTTGATGAGGCTTTATTGGATCATCATTGAGGAACTAAAGAAAAAGTGTACTTAAACAGTATAGCTCCAACACTTCCTCAATTAAATACTGTCTCAGCAAAAGGACCCAGAAACATGTTCTCTTTCTGTTTGGGGAATTTATAGAGATACGTGCCATTAACTCTTGTAGTAATTGCACATCCGAATCCCTGGAGTTTGTTTGTGGAAGATGAAGTATTAAGAATTCACAACACTGAATCACTTGTTCTCACATGTAGGTCCCTTGAGCCTCGGTATGAAAAGGTGCTGCGTTCCCTCACCTCACCTCTATCGACTTCGCATCCAGTAATAACTATAATGATTCTTTGCATTTTTATGTGATCAAAGCAATACACAGGCATTGATTAGACAGGGAAAAGAAAAGTCAGCAAACTTCAGCCCAGAGGTTCCCCAACCTTTCAATCATTATCAGAAGCCTGGAAGGATAAAGCATATGGGATTTTAAACCTCCAAGAACTGAGTGATGAGCAGAAAGTTTGGGGACCGTTTTCTTAGGTAAATTCAGTGTCTAAGATAGACCTTGACAATTCACCTGGTGAGAAATCATGTCTCCGTTTCTTTCTGCAGTTCACACGTACAAGATTAGTGTGTTCACTGGAGATATCTACGGTGCTGGGACAGATGCTAATGTTTTCCTAAATATCTATGGAGATCTGGGGGACACAGGAGAGAGAAAACTCAGCAAATCTGAAACGAACTTCAACAAGTTTGAAAGAGGACAGGTACAAATGCAACGAGTTAATAACATTTTCCGTTTCACAGTCTTTAACCTAACAAGTCCATGACTGCTTTTATAGGATGAGTTTTCCTATGAGGGATGAATTGATTGATTCCATTTACCATGTTCATTACCTCTTAAAATGCTTTGTATGGATTGTCAGCTGGGTATTACAACTGACAGGCACTGCAGCAAATGGGGAGACGTTTCTGTGAAGTCACTGATAGACAAATTATGAGCTCGGTCCATGCAAACTGGCTTGAATTGTTGGCTGCAGATTTGAGAGCACACAAAGCCTGAGGTCTCTCATTCCCATAGCCTGTGTGTAGCTGATTTGCATGTACACAGTATATATTGTAAGTCACCACAGAGCATGATAAACTGATGGGGCCTATACTGCAGCTGTGTTTGACAAAATAACTCCAAAAGTGGTACTCTGTGGTAAGTCCATGAGTCATATTCGCAGCCTCATATGGAGATACTCAGACAAAATGATGGCAAAGATTGTCTTTTCTGTATTGCCCATACCAATCTAACTGGGTTAGAAAGGAAAGTCTTACCTAGACTTAAAAACTAGGATGTAAAATTCCAGGACTTCAATTTTGTAATTGGTTGTAAAAGTAGACATTTTGTGCAGCTCCCCTCATAGCAGAAGCAGGCTTCAAAACGCTTCCCTGCAGAACAGTTTTAGTGTACAGAGATGCCTCTATAGACTGCTGCAAAGCTTTTAACCAAACACTGTCATGTGAGATGGAATTTAAACACATATTGTGCTCTGTAGTCTCTGTTTGCTTTTGTCTGGTAGATGATCTGTTGAGAGCTCATTAACAGAAGCAACTGCTATTGAACACTCTGCAGGAGGATACGTTTACTATACAGGCTGTGGACCTTGGCATTTTGTACAAGATCAAGATTCGTCATGACAATAGCATGTTCAGTCCTGACTGGTTCCTAGAAAAAGTAGAGATCCTGGATGAGACCACAGAGGAGTCGTTTGTTTTCCTGTGTGAGCGCTGGCTCTCTAAAAAGAAAGAGGACAAAAAGATAGAGCGTACGCTTTATGAGCAGGTACGGCTCAAAAGCTGTGATCCCAACCCACTGCTAATAAATGTGAAATGATTTAATATCTGGTTGAAGTCCAAGACAGATCACTAGGGACTTACGCTTTTTGACTTGTCCAAAATGAATTCGTTATTTTCAGACAAGTGCTGAAAGTATGGCCACTCTCAACCCAGTATCACTAGCTCTGTAATTTGCAATATCAACAGAAAAATCAAGGAGTCTAAGTGAAACTCTTCAGCTGAGAGTCGAAGTACCTTGCTGATTCACAGTAAAGTGTATTTTCTTGCTGTGCTCACAAAGTAGGTTAGCTATGGGTCCTGCTATTCTAAGTCCTCAAGCCAAAATACCAGGCCCTTTGACTTCATCCTCACCAGACTGGATGGGTTTATCTTTTCAGCTCCTTCGTCCACCACTGCTAAACATAAAAAGTCTTGTCTGTTTGCTACCATTCAAAGCACCAAACGTTTTTTAGTGAAATGGTCTTCTTATTTGCATATTCTTTATTGCTTTATCAGGTTAATATAGCTAATTGGAATTCAAGGTATATGCACTAACTAAAATTAGCAAACAAGATTAATAGACCTCTCTTGCTTCTATACAGTGAGGCATAATAAAGCAGCTGATTATAAGTCCATTGTATTTAAGGAGTCCACTTTGCAAAATACAGTGACATTTTAATTGACAATTATCACTAAAATTATCATCAATGAAATTGGGCCGGACTCATTCTGAATAAAACAGAATGGATGTAAGAGGAGTTACCGTGGATGAGTATGGCCATATGCTCCCTCGTAAAATTGCAGCAGACAAAGCTATGAATGCTTGTGGTCACATTTACCCCAATGCTCATATTAATTCATAATGAGAAGAAGCTAATAACTTTTTTTAATTACGTGACTGTGTGGTAAGAGCCTCATGTTTATTGGACAATAACACTGAACGCATCTGCAGTAACTCTTAAAATACCATAGTTATTTTGTATCATTCAGTTTTGCAGTACTCTCCCTCTTATGCTCTTTGACCTGTACTAGGTACATTATTCTGACACCGCAGTGTGTGCCCTGTTAAGCAAATCTGTCATCGTTTCATCATTCCATCCGTCTGAATTTTCTGTGGCTTTTACTCACACAGGTAGCAGAGCAAAAGTCGTAACACACCTTTAAATTCTGTTAGGTCCATTATATTTTCTTTTATTATAACACACATCCAAAACGGCCTGTCAAGATTACCAATGAAGCAAATGAATGACCTGCAGTAAATTACAAGTCACATTCATTTGAGCTACACTGAGCAAAAAGCTACCTGGGGAGCTACAGGGATTTCTTCTCATGTTCTTGGTGGCACATGGGAACAGCTGACAACACTTGAGCACTCAACCTCATTACCCTCCCGTACATGCTTTCCAACTAGAGTTATGACAGTGAGCGAAACAGCCTGGATGGCTCATCTCTCAGCCTGTCGAGCCAGGATAGCAATGCAAACCTGAAGGAGATGAAAAAATCCAGTTTGGTCAAGGCGGCAGAGGAAGGATCACGTGAGCGAGCACTGTGTTTGATTGCATGCTTGCATGTGTTCTTGGCTTTCTGTGCTTGAGAGGTTGTGTTCATCCTGGTGAAGAGCAAGGAGAGGCAGAACAGCAAATTGCTTCTCTTCACCATGTGTTGTGACCACTTTGGGAAAGGCTGGATCAGTGCTTGTTCCTTTTCCTATAGCTCTTCAATCCCAACTGGATTAAGCCATGAAGTTCACAGCAACTTCAGTGTTTCCAATGCCCTTCTTTCTCTTCTGTGGAAATCTGTGATGCTGTAGCTTGTCAGAGTTCTCCATTCCAGCAGATGTAAGTTCTCCAAACAGTGTGGTGCTTTGGACAGTGTGACAGTATCATTAGGTAGGTGGTTATTCAAGGGTATGCTGTTTTCTGTCATGGTGAGGTAAAATGCACAGGGGACCTTTATGGGCAACTGCAATAACAAATCATGCCCCTTAGGTGCCTAAAGTTAGACGAGTCCATCCACACCACCGAATGTGGAAAAGGAGCTAGTCAACAATATCCATAGGGCCTCTTCAGAAAGAAACCCACTGACCTGAAGAATCATACTCACTCTTCCTCCTCCTCCACCACCAACTTAATTGCAGACAACACTTCAGAGGTGGGGAGAAGTGACACTACCCTCTGAACAGCGGGGTCTGATAGAGTTAAGGGAAGAATTTGTGCAAGTGTTGTATAATTTTGTTTGTGTTCTTCAAAGGATCCAAAGCTCTTTGCAGTGAGAGGGACAGTAGGCAAGTCAGACATGTTATCACCAAAAGAGCCTCCCCTGAACTATCAGAGGCTCTTTTCCACATGACTCCTTAAAGTAGCTCTTGTTGCTGATATCAGCTTTTTTCCCCTCCTCTTTGACCTACTCAAGATGATATTTCATGTAGCATATTAGATCTGTATTACCAAAGGCGGCTTTGAATTTGTCGAGATTATTTTTTACCACATTTAAGTCATCTCCCCTTTTCATGATCAGGCTAGTAGTGCCTCAACACCAAGGATGATTTTTTAATATGAATTTAAATGTGATTTATTTTAGAACCCTTCATGTTTTTTCCTTATGACATGTACCTGCATAACAGCACAGCAGCTGTTGGGTTGGGAGGAGAGTGGGATATGCGGAGCTGAGCAAGAGCACAAGTCTCTTGGCTCCCAGAAAACAAGCTTTGACTGGGAGGGTTCAGGTGAGTTTGTTCTTTTCTAGAAGGTGGTCTGTCTTGTAACTGGGCAGAGGAGGAGGGTCTGCAAGTGCTGTCACTGAAAGACAGGGAGTCCATGAACTCTGAACTGAGTTTTCTGCTCAAATAACTGATGGAAGCAGTTGGTGGCTCTGGTGTAGAGTTTCATTTTTAGGCTCTGATTCCTGAGACAAAGCAAAGCTGAATATAAAAGAAAAATCTGTTTCTGGATCGCATCTTATAAAAAGTGAAATATGCCAGACTGTGTCTGCAAAGGCCAGCTTTTGTGCAGGAGGCTAGCCTTGCTCGGCTGCTGCTGATAGGAAGTAGGAAAGCTGTGCAGATTTTGTTTCTGTCCTGTCTGTGAAGGAAGCCTGGAAGATCAGTGTCCATCAGCTGAAGTTAACCTTTGTGGAAAACTTCTGCAGTCCATCGATATTTCCTTGTACCTTCATTAACACACAGGCTTTTTTTTTCTGTATTTATATACCTTTTGCTTAACCAACTCTGTGTTCCAGGACAATGACTTATCATCTAAATTACACCTACAGTTTGTTCTCATCCTACATGGGGTCTTTTAGCTTGAGATTAAGATTTTAGATGTATGGTTAAGATACTCATTTGTAACAAGTAACTGGACAGCTGCTGAGTCACAGTTACTCGCTGTATATGTGCTCTTTGTCCACAGCAAGTGCAAAATCAAACTTATCTTAAACTTTCATGGTAAGCCAAGTGTAAAATGATGTAATTTGGCTTAGGAGTTTAAGATAGCTTTCACTGACGTGATCCAAAGGAACTCACACAAATAGTTACTGCTGCTCAGCTGATGCCCAGTAGCTTGTTGTGGTGTGGTACCTGGAGTGCATGTCATGCACCTTTACGTTGTGAAGCAGACATAATGCTACACATTGCTTATCCTGGTCTGCAACCCATGTGTCTTGGGGCAACGCTTCTTTTGTAATCCCATATTGTGCTCAAACGAAAAAAAAGTGATTCCCATGTTCCTTCTGATATTACTTCTGTGGTTAGACAATGGATAACATCTGCCATGTTGGCATTCCATGTAGTTTCACAAATAATGGGTAAGTCATCAGCATCTCCCATGAGAATGCCTCTCTAGCAGAGCGAGGATAGTTCCCATCATTCCCATTGTGCCAGGGTGGTCTTTCCTCTCTGAGTCTTGGAGCTTGTCATCACCACTGACTGGAGGTTAGCAAATGTGATGCCTATCTACAAGAAGGGCCACAAGGAGGATCCGGGGAACTACAGGCCTGTCAGTCTGACCTCGGTGCTGGGGAAGGTTGTGGAGCAGATTATCTGAAGCGCCATCACATGGCACATATAGGACAACCAGGTCCTGTCAGATCAGGCCCAGTCAGCGTGGGTTTATGAAAGGCAGGTCCTGCCTGACTAACCTGATCTCCTTCTATGACAAGGTGACCTGCCTAGGGCATGAGGGAAAGGCTGGGGTTGTTGTCTACCTGCACTTCAGGAAAGCCTTTGACACTATTTCCCACAGCATTCTCCTGGAGAAACTGGCTGCTTATGACTTGGATGGGTGTACTGTTCACTGGGTGAAAAACTAGCTGGCTGGCCAGGCCCAAAGAGTTGTGGTGAATGGAGTTCAATCCAGTTGGTGACCGGTCACAAGCGGTGTTCCCCAGGGCTCAGTATTGGTGCCAGCCTTGTTTAATGTCTTTATTAATGATCTAGGTGAGGGGATTGAGTGCACCCTCAGTAAATTTACAGACAACCCCAAGGTGGGCAGGAGTATTGATCTGCTCGAGGGCAGGAAGGCTCTGCAGAGGGATCTGGACAGGCTGGATCGATGGGCGGAGACCAACTGTATGAGGTTCAACAAGGTTGAGTGCTGGGTCCTGCACTTGGGTCATAACAACCCCATGAAATGCTACAGGCTTGGGGAGGAGCGGCTGGAAAGCTGCCTGGCGGAAAAGGACCTGGGGGTGCTGGTTGACGGCCGGCTGAACATGAGCCAGCAGTGTGCCCAGTGGCCAAGGCAGCCAACAGCATCCTGGCTTGTATCAGGAGCAGTGTGGCCAGCAGGAGCAGGGCAGGGATCGTGCCCCTGTACTCAGCACTGGTAATGCTGAACACTGTGCACCAGGAAGACATTAAGGTGCTGGAGCATGTCCAAAGAAGGGCAAAGAAGTCAGCAAAGAGTTTAGAGCACAAGTCTCATGAGGAGCGGCTAAGAGAACTGCCTTGAGAAAAGGAGGCTGAGGGGAGGCCTTGTCACTCTCCACCACTACCTGAAAAGAGGTTGTAGCGAGGTGGCGGTTGGTTTCTTCTCCGAACTACCAAGTGATAAGACAAGAGAAAATGGCCTCATGTTGCACCAGGGAAGGTTTAATTTGGATAAAATTTTAGTTTGGAAAAATTTCTTCACCGAAAGGGTTGTCAAGCTTTGGAACAGGCTGCCCTGGGAAGTGGTTGAATGATCATCCCTGGAGGTATTTGAAAGACGTGTCGATGTGATGCTTAGAGACATGGTTTATTGGTGGACTTGGCAATGTTACGTTAACAGTTTTATTCAATAATCTTAAAGGTCTTTTACAGCCTAAGTGATCCTATGACTCTATGACTGCATAAGCCAGACAGCCACCTCCTGAGCTGGATAAAAAGCCAGCTGTTAATTAGTTGATTAGGGGAAGTGGTATTGGGAGTTTCCTGGGAAAGGGAGTGACAGTTTGAGCAGCCCAGTTCTGACTCTTTCATGTGCAAGATGGTGAATGCCTTTGAGGGGCAGGAGGTGAAGAGGGAGCACAGAGAAAGTCCTGTTGACTAGGAACATCCTTGGGATGGAACGGGGAACCCTGCTCCATGCTGGAAGGCAGTGCTGGAGATGGTGTGGTCTACATCCCTAATGAAACCCAACCCCCTGTGAGGGGAACATGTGCCCTCAAACAGCCTGAATTCTGCGCAGGGACTCAAGGAAGCAGGGGACAAAGGGAGATGTGCTGGAGCACCTGTGGTGTCCTGCTGTGGCCATGTACCTCAGGTTATGCAATTCTCCCATGTTTGAAGTAGAGCTATGAAGTCCCAGATAAAGAGGGAGACAATGGAGAGGGGAGATAAATTAAAGGATCACTTTTCTAGTTTTTAAAGGAAAGAGCAGCAAACAGCTTTTTCTGCAGTCTGGTAGTAAGATACTCCTTGTCTCTCTATCCATTATTTAAAGTGGAAAATTATAACAATTTGTCATAGTTCTCACTTTTTATATAGGTCTTCCAAGTACTTTGGCTTGAGAATGCAAGTTGGAAATGCTGGTAGTTCTGTGAACTTAGTCTGTCACTGGAGAACAGGTAAAAACTGTATAAAAGAAAATTTTGTCCCTGTTCAAAATATACGTTATTTAAAAGAGGAGTCTGGAGCTGTTCTAAATATGACCCCTCAACATACTTTTATAAAATTTGTCTTGCCTACAGCTAAATCCTTTCCCCTGCTAATACCAGCAGTACCAATGGTTATTTTGTGAAGAATGCATTGCACATCATTATGCTGATGTGCACGCTGAAATGTAAATGATACCATAAATGGGAAAGTGTCTTGCCTAATCATCAGTTCATTCTGTGTTGGTACACAAAATCCTCAAATTGGGGCTGAATTAACATCTTTGGGTTCTGCTCCATCCAGAGGTAAGAACAGATTTGGTCAGCATGAATTCATGCCTTCCCTGATATTGCACGCATATTCTGAGCTTGATGTTGAGTTTCTAGTACAACCCCCACCCCAAAAATGTTGTTAGTCATCATAAACCAAAATTAGATGTCAATCCCATATGATCTGAAAGACAACCAAGCTTTTTGTCAAGGTTTATAAATCTTTTTTTGAATCAAAAAAAAGTGATGATGAAGCCGGGCTGAGTTTTGAGTCTGTGACGAGGCAAGTTTCAGAGCTCTGAGTCTTGTCAGAATGGTTTGAACAGCCCTGCACAAATGTTCTGAGAAATCAAATGAGTATTCAGAGTCTAATTCTGCACTGCCAGCTCAGCTTACCAAAATGAGCTTTTGGAAAGTCTGGCACTTCCTCCCTTTTAGAAACTGAACTGAAATTTCTGAAAACCACAGAAAAACCTGCTAAGTCCCAAGCCTTGGCCTGAAGGTTTTTCCCCTAACCAATATTATTACACAACATAGAAAATTATTGAGTGACTTACCTTTAATACAAGGATTATTCATAGTTTGCCTGGATTTGCAAAGGGATGTTGAAACCCTGAGCTGCCCCATAGATCACAGCAATCCTTGAATGAAGCACAAAGGAGAACATTTGCAGTTGTACTGGGACATTCAGTCAGTGACGTTTACCTTGGAGTCAGCATAGATTTATTTGCCTTTATTGAACGGTGAGCGTAAGATCACTTTGGTCTGATAGCCTATTTAATATTTAGGTGCTCAGTCTCATCTTCAGGAAGGTCTCTTGGTGTAAATAAGGATTCAAGCCCTTTGCTGATTTGTTGTCTGTTAGGGAGAAATCTGGACTTATAACCTCCTTGCAGCCAGTAGGGTTGTCTGGGGAAATTAACCCTTGCAGAATTTGATCCCAAGTGTGTATGGGAAAGTAGTCTCCCATGCACGTTTGTAGCCCAATGCAGCATGGTGTTATCCCTTCTCTGAGGGAGTTCAATGGGATGTGAAGCTATTTAGCATGCACAACTGCTCCCTCTTGATGGGATGAGTCCCGGGTTTTCTGAAGTCTCATGTAAATGCTTATGTGTGGGGGTTTTCTGATGACTAAAGCTCTGTTTGTTGCAGTGATCCCATATCACATCACCATCACGACAGGCACAGAATACGACTCTAGCACTGACAGCCGAGTGTACATCATCATCATGGGTCCTCAGAAAGTGCAGACGGAGAGGCTGTGGCTGGATCTCCCAGAAGGAAAAGACGAGTTTGCAGATGGCTCCGTAGAGAAATTCTCTGTTTGGGGCCTAGATGTTGGAGAGATCAAAAAAGTGGAGGTACTTTGTGAATGCAGCACAAGCACTGGAGGCGTATGAAATACGTGGCCAAAGAAAGCACATGTTCCTGTTATTCTTAGCAGGGAAAGAAAGGCACTTGGGTATAAAAAGAATGTAAACAGGGATGCGCTAATGAGATTTCACATGTGTCTGAACCTGAAAATAAGTACGTTTTACATCTCACAAAGCCAAGATCCTTGGGAGGCAAAAGACAATTTTGAATCATAGGGAAGTTGTAGCATGTCCCAGTTTTGTCCCATCTCTGGCACCGGTTTTTCTTAGTCAAGCCCTGTTATTGACAGATGCAGTGAAAGTTCCCAGATGCAGTCGTCCATCAGTCTTTTTCCTGGTTGATTTTTATACTACTTCCAGTTGGGTTTCATAAATTGTGCCTGCAGTGAGAAACATATCTTCTATAATTTTCTAGCTAAATATGAAAGTTGTTTTCACAGCTTGGAGGACCCAGACTTAGAGAAGAAAATTAATCATTGTTCATAAGTAACGTGCACAAATAGATTTCAGTACAGGAGCCATTTTTTCTGCTATGGCTCAGGGAGACAGAATCTGCATAGGCTTTCCATCACTGAGCTTAAACTTCACATGAATCTTTCAGAGCACTTGTGTACATCATTCTTGTTTCACACGGCAGTTCCATCTCCTGAAAGCCTGCTCCAGCCCCTGAGTGCTGAAACTCACAGCATCTGAGGACTTCAAAAGCCTATTTAATTTTATTTTTACCCCATGCTCTGTGTTGCAGTAAACCTAGCTGTTGATGGGCATGCTTGTGCATTTGGAGGGAGACGAGTGGAAAAAATATAAAGAGAGAAATCCTAACTAATTAAAAAAGCCTTGCAGTTGTACATCCTGTTGTAGCAGCTGATAGACCGAAGCACTCCCATTAGCTTTCATTGAAGCAATGGATTCTGACACCTTGAGAAGTCTCCATACTAGATTTGAGTTTATTTTCAAGCCATTTTCTTAATGGACTCCAAGTGCCTGGTTATTACGAGTATTAGTGGCACTTTCTATCTAGCCTTCTCTAGGTCAAACTTTGAAAGTAAAGCAGGTACATAAATCCTTCTCTTCCAGACTGTGTGCACATGGAAACAGCCATGGGCTGGGACAGAGAAGGAAGAAAAAGCTGGTATAACCCCTCAGTGTCAGAGAGACTGAAAAAGCTAGATGAAGAAATAAATAGAAAGCGATGCTGGAAAAGGGACAGTGAGTAGGGGAAGGAAGCGGCAGAGAATAGCAGAAAGTAGGACCAGACACTTGGAAATAGAGGGAAGCAAGGAAAATAATTAATTTGAAAAGGATTACAAATGGCAAAGAAGAGAAAAGGTTGCAAATAAAATGCAGAGTTAGAAAAAGAAATAAGATATAGCTTTTAAGCTGGGTGATGTTCTTCTGCACTCTTTCACATCTATTCTCATTGATCTCACTAGTTTGCTGCCTCACCTCTTGCTCATTTTTCCCTTTTAGTTTGTAACCCCCCCAGCTCATGGCTGGAGCAGCCATCTGCTCCTGGCCTTCTGCCTTCCTTCATGCAGCGCCCTCTGCTTGGAAGGTCTCTCCTTGTTGACCCACGTTCCAGCGATGACATCAATGTGCCAGTCTGCTGTGGTTGCCATGGAATCAGTCCATATTTTCCTTGTAGAAAATTGCAGTATTCAGGGACATTGCAGAAAATTGCTAGTTCTCTACTTGGGAAAAGTGAGGAACAGTTCATTCTCAGGTTTGGCATTTGGCAAAGGCAAGAAGGCAAGACGTTCTGAATATGAGTTACCATGTGAAAATAGCATAGCATGAGGATTAAGTTTCCAGAAGCCCTCTGTATAACCCAGGCAGCAGACTGCAGAATTTGGTAGGATCATATGATTTGCAGTGTGATGCCACTTTTACTTTGGTATTATTCTCCTGCTGCGAATATACTATAGTGAAAGCAGAAACAGTGGAACATGAAGTAATTTGAAAGGGGGCCATTTATACCTGTCTTGTAAGCCTACAGATATATTTACTACTGGGGTACTTTAATAGACGTGCTGACGTGAAAATAAATAATACAAATTTTGGGTAGAGGCACTTTGCACTGTGTTCTTAAAACCAGTTTTAATATTTCTTTTTCTAATGAAGGAAAGTATCGTTGTTCCTAGACTGCTGTTGCTGCAGAGAAACACAGGTATGATCAGAAGAGTCCTACATTAGTCTGCATTTCTCAACCACTTCTGGTTCAGAGCCTTTCTCTATCACAAGCACAGAGTAAAGTCAAGGATATACAAGTGTTGCAGGTCCAGTCCCTCACTGACTAGGGACCTGGTCCTGGAAGACCCTCAAGTCTCTCTAGTATTCTCTGCACCTTCCAGAATAAGCAAGAAATCCCATTTTTTTGGCAGCTTTTCCTTCTGCCTACTGCTCTAATTCTCTCCCATTTTTCCCATGTTGTTGCATTTGGTTTCAATGTGATTGTGAGCTGCTCAGTGCAAATTGTGCATCCTAGTCTTGACGATGTCAAGTACTCAACAGTCCCTCAAGGACAGTGGGAATGAGTTACAAAGATTTTCAAACAGCCCGAGGATCTACCCGTCTTTGAAATACTGTCATTCTAACTTAGTTCAAACAGCTCAAACAACTTGTGATGTTGGTGTGCATGTCCAGGCTATGCTGCTGGTGTTGCCACAGCTTTGGATCATTCACCATGTTGGCATGGTCTATCTAAAGATTTGCTTGGACTTGAAAGACAAATCCCAGCGCTCTGCTCTAAAAGACTAGCGATAAGGAAGACGGCGCTGGATGAGTTTGTTGCAGACTTTACAACATTGTTCTCGGAGCCCTTGGAAATCTGCTTGTGTGCAGGTTATCCAAGGCAGCTGGATGTACAGGATGCTTTCTTCTGGACAGTCACTGATACCAAAGGAGTTAAAAGTTGTTGTGAAAGTCTGGTACCTAGCAATGTCTTGGAATGATGCATTATGAGATGGCTGTAATGAACCCAGAAGAGCAGCAGACTTTAATGGACTCATTGGGATTTTGCCTCCAGCTGCTCTGTCCCTGCTTCACTGCAGAGCCATTGCCCTGAACTTTTCCCCACCGCCTCATCTGCACCATCCTGCAAGAGGTCTCAAGGGGCTGTGTGCAAACTCTCAGAGGGTCTTTGGGTTTGGAGAAGGGCAGCCAAGCTGGCAGAGAGGCAATGGGAGGGCAAGTGTTATATTCCTATTCACCTCACACCCCAGGAATCTGAGAATTAATGCATCCTTTGTAGACTTGAATTTCCCTAGTGGTTAACTCTAATCTTCTGCAGCTGCACAGACATTAGTATAGTAATAATACTCCTAATAGCAGTGATGGCTGAGACAGTCAGATAAGAAAGATCACTTGTTTTTTTGGGGAAAAAAATGATACCACAGATATATCACCCTTGATGAACCTGTTATTAAAAATTATTTTCTGAGCAACCCTAAATATCCTAATAATTTATAAACAAAAAAAGCGAGAGCTGAGGACCTAGATCCTAGTAACAACACAAACAACACTTTCTCTGAAAATAATGAACTGTAGGTAGCTCTTTTATTCAACCTTTTATGTACAGATAGCTCATTGGAATGACTGGCTGACTGAGTTTTGTACATCAGCTGGGATACATAATTATGCATATAAGTCTGCCCCAGGATTAATTGCCCACATTCTTTAAGATGGACACATGCAGTTTCTTGAGAAGTTTGCACTATCAGCAACCCTTTGCTGCTGATATACCTGCAGGAACATTGCTTGTTGCTCTTCATGGCCAGATTCAGCTCCAGGTGGGCTTTGGCTTTCCTAACCTCATCCCTGCACACCTGGACAGTGTCTCTGTATTTCTCCAGGTCCCCTGTCCCTGCTGCCACCTCTTGTATTCTTCCTGTTTCCATTTAAGTTTTTTCAGGAGCCCCTTGTTCATCCATGCAGGCTTCCTGCCATTCTCGTGTGACTTCCTGCTCTTCGGGATGCACCATTCTTGAGTTTGGAGGAGGTGGTCCTTGAAAATCAACCAGCTACAGGTGTAAGCTCCATCTGTTGGCTCCTATACAAACATGGACATTTCACAGTTTAAGGAGATGGGAAGCAGAGAAACAGCCTGATATATATATATAGTTGACTTGGACATGGATTTGTGAGGGAAGGAGTGCTTGAATAATGCACATGGGTGTTTGCCTAGCTGCGTCTTTCATTTGGGATATGAAGCTTTGGACAGTCACTTCTAAGTGTTGCAACAGCAGTGGAAGGGGTTGGAAAGATGGAGAAAGGGGTCTGCAGAGATCAGCAGACTACCAGGTTGAAGTCAATGGAGCACGGGTAGGTAGAGTAGCAAGAGAATGGACATGTTTTCATGTAGGTCAGTGCAGTCTACGTATTTCATGTTCCCCTTGCTTACTTTTAGGACTGGCAGTGTCCTACCTTCCCTCATGCTCAGCAGCAGATGACCTGAGCTTCCTTGCCCATATCAGCTGCCATGTACACTGATGTCTTGCCTGTTGGGCAGCAAGGCACGAACTACTTCACAGCTCACTCCATTCCACTGTGAAAGTGGTTCGTGTGATGGTGTATATGGTCAACACGCTTAGTCTTTCAACACTATTCAAAACACCCCGTCAGGGTCTCTCCTCTGAAGAAACGCCCTTTAACCAGCAAGTGTTTTCTCAATGACTCTCCCAGGTGGGGCACGATGGCGCTACCCCTGAGAGCTGCTGGCTGGTGGAAGAGCTCACCATCGTTGTGCCCACCAAAGGCGTCATGTATAACTTTGTCTGTAAGTGCTGGTTGGCCAGAGACAAAGGTGATGGACTCACCTCACGAATCCTCAACATCCTGGATGCAGACTGTGTTAACATTGGCCTCAAGGTAGGTTCTGGGCTCATCCTGTATCTTTAGCGGTTGCATGGACCTGTGCTGATATAGGTTGTGTGTCAGCAGTTCTCGTACTTTGACTTCTGCGTGTGGTTTGAGCCTTTGCTTTGCAGAGGGTTTCCTTGTTATTTCTTTAGCAAAATCTTTAGGAATGTTTTAGCATCATTACCACTTAAAGCACTGTTTAATAATGCTGGCTGGATGCAGCCATGGCATAGGCAGAAGGACAAGGCAGGGCAGAGCATGTAAGGGACTGTTCAGCAGCATGTCCTCATTTTGTCACCACACCTGGAGCACCCGCTGCAACACCTGGTACCCACAGAGTGGGGGCAGCTGCAAGGTGAAAACCTCGGTGCAATCTAACTCCATTGTGTTTTGTTTGAGGAGATCTAACTCATCGAATTAGAGTAGTGGAGATATTTTAATCTCTGCATAGTGTGGCTACACCTCAGCTTTTGTAATATGGGATAGGAAAACTGAATTCAGCTAGAAACTAATAACAATTAGGAAGTTGTTGAAACATGGAAACATTTGTAAGCTTGATCTTTGAAATGAATAAATGATTCAAGTTGAATAAGCAAAGGAAAAAACTATACCATTTTTTCATCCATATATATGAAATTTGAAGTAATGTGTGCTGTGCCATATTTCAACCAAGTACAAATTGGAAAGCTGAGCTATGCTGATTTTGGATGTAGGATTTATAACAGAAATAAAAGTCTGTATGAATGATACAATAATACTGTGTTTAATACCTGTATGGCAATTTAAAATCTCTATAGATGTGTTTCTATTTACCGTGAGGTTACACTTTCATAGTACATTAATTTTTCTTTATGCTGCTCTTGATTCCCCAGCTAAAGACATTCTCCTGAAATCTTTCTTTTTCCCAGACACACGAAAGTGTGATAACATTTTTAGCATCTATTAAGGATTCAACAACTCAGCACAGGTTTCAGTGGTACAATTGACCTAGGAGAGAAAAAACCCTCCCTCAGACTGAATACCAAGGTTAAAACCTAATCTCTTAAAAACTTCCCATCAGTTGTTTAACCTCCTGAATAAGGTTTCCAGATTCCTATTGGTGAGCTGCTGGCTTGCCCGCAGATTGAAGTGGATGTTAATGAAGGCTTATGATCAATCTTCCTTTAAAAGCCTGAATATTTATTTTCATAAGCATGCCAAAAATAGACACATCTAACTAATTTTTTTCTGTGATGTTGGGCCAGAAACTTGCTGAAAAGTCTGAAGGAAGTCAGGGGAGATGCTTGAGACACGAAATCAGAAATGCGCATCTGACTTTCTGATCAGTCTCCGAGTCGAGGGAATTTGGGACTGTTCCCTCATAAATAGCTGTAGTTAGAAACTGAGTTTAATTTTTTTGTTAGAGTTCAAAGAAGACTAATACATTTAATATCTTTGGGAAAGTTAATGCTTTTTTGTTTTGCCTTTGCTTGACTCTTACACGTCCATATGTACCCATTTCAATTTAATTTTCTTCTTGGCTTGATATTCCCTCTTTGTGCTTTAAATTGAGTATTTGCTTTCCCATATGTAAAGAAACTAGTCAAAGTCCCCCACAGTCATTAAAAACCCTTAATGCATCGGTAAAAGTTTTTCTTCTCCTACCTATAGCAAATATGATGCTTTGCTATGATTTAAAATGTCAGTGGATGAACATGTGATGGACAGATTACTTAGGATTCAACAAACATGAAAAATAATTTTCTAAACTGTTATTCCTTTGCACTGTCTATCCATGGTGGCAATTCAGGCCAATAAACCTTGCCTAGCTGTGCACTATTTGAAATATATTTTATTGGGGTTGTTTCTTGACATTCTTCCACCTCTTAAATCCAGAGGTCTTGTTGCCATAGGTACCAACTTGAAAGCATCTAAGTGGCCTAAAAGTCTTAATGCCCACTGACAGCCACTGGGACTTGCACGTTTTTGAAATATTTTATTCTGAATCTTAAGATTCACATGTCAGGAGAAAAGAACAAATTTAGGCTAATAAGGTGAAAATGATGCAAAACATCTTTTCACAAATTGGCATACCTTTAATGTACAAGATCTGAGAACACTCTGCATTCAATGCAGCAGCGTGCATCCCACTGGGAAATAGGATAGCTGCATTTTTCTGCTGTGCAGAGTGTTTGGATATATAGACTTCAAAACTATTGCAATCTTGGACTAAATGTTGCCCAGATGGACACTGAATACTTGGGGAAAACATTTTGCAGTCAAGGGAAAGAAAAAATTATGTCTTTGGTGGCTGTTTTTTAAAAATAGCAAAAGTTTGGTGCGGTATGGAGGTCTGGAGCACTGGGAGGTGGCTGGGGGAGGCAGCAGTAGCAGGGAGCTGGTGACCCACACACTGACATGAGGGCTGTGACTCCCTTGGAGAAGCAGTTTACCAGGTCTTCATTGCTCTCCAAGCATATGGTTGTCAAAATGAATGTGTGTCTCTCTCTGAGTCTACCTAGGCTGAGAAAAATCTGCAGAAAAAGTCATAGATGATGCAAAGAGGAAGGTCCTGTAGCAAGTTGCAATCTCTAACTTTGCGTCTGGGAACCACGGTGTGGAGAGAAACCAAGAAGCCGTATTGTAACCATTTCTGGCAAAGACATAGATCTCCTGCAGAGCCCATCTAGCATTTTGTTAAGGACAGCTGTTTGAATGAGACCTTCTGATTGTTTCAAATCCTCACCAGATCCTCTATGAAGTCACAGTTGTGACTGGAGACATTGAAAGCGGTGGTACTGATGCCAGTATTTTCATGACTGTCTTTGGATCCAATGGGAACACTGAGGAGATACAGCTGGAAAAAAATGGAGACAGGTACAGTAACTTTGTCATTTTTGTTGGTTGGAAGTGGAGTGATAACAAATTCTGGTGTCAAGTCAAGACACTTGGCCACACTTGGGCCTTTGATCATGCTTCCACTGAAACACAAAGATAAACTTCCTTTGACTTTATAGATTCAGATCTGGGGCCCTTGTAAGTGTTATTATAATGTATTTAGCAGAGTGGGAGGAAAGGAGGGCTTTGTGTAGCTAGGGGAATCATCCTTTGTCATTTGCCCAAGTTTTGTTTGACCTGTTCCTCATGGCTTTAGAGGTGAGCATTGAGAACAAAAATATGAATTTTGAAGTCTTGAATCAGCTCCAAGAGGAACTGTGGACATTGCATGAAACCATGGGTGCAATTTCTGCAAAATGCATCTTTTGTGGAAAAATAAGTAATTTAATTTAAACATTATTTAATGGGAATGCATGAGTAACTGCATAGTGAAAGACAAGCCCACATGCACATACCTGCCTTGGGAAGTGCCTGTGATGGGAAAGTGCTGACTGTCCTCCATCTGCTCCTCCTATTTGCTTTGCTGTGCAGATGTCAGCCAGCTTGGTCCAGGAGCCATGTGAGGAATGCCAGGGCCTGAGCTGGTAAGCTGAAGGCTCTGCTGAGAAGAGGCCTTCTTGGCTTGGGCTCTGTGCCACGCTAATGTAACTGTGGTTTTGGAACTGGAGCTGGCTTCTCTGCAGCTGGCACAAAAGGGACACGCAATGACATCTGTCTGCCCAGATGTGGCCTTATGGTGCAGAGAGATGGAAACAGGCTGTGAGCTGCACGGACTGCTGCACTGTGTGCTCTGATTTTACTAAAAAGGTGAAATCTCATGTTTTCTTCAGCAGAGACAGCTAACAAACACTGTAATCCTAGTCTGACGCCAGCACTTCTATAAGCCAAAAAAACCCACATGCCACTGATCCATTTCCTCAAGCTTTCCTGTTCCTTTCTAGCACCTCCCTCAGTACTGAAAGCTTTGGCAAGAATGAGCATGGCACTAACCAGCTTTTAGAGATGGGATTCATCACCCTTAAATTTAATTAATTGACTACCTCTGATCTTATTCAGCAAAGCATCTACAGAACATCAGGAGGGCTGCAGCATCTGGCCACATGGTTCAGGCTCAGTTTGCTGAATGATGCTGGACCCTTCCCCCAGCCTCCTGGCAATGCGGTTCTTCCGCCACAGCTTGGAGTATCACGGGTGGGCTGGCTACTTGAAGATAAGGCTCCCTGCGTAGAGGTGTTTGCTCAGGGGATGTTTTACTTGCAGCTGTCATAGCAGAGTTGATGTCTGGACGAGCGCATTCAGCTAAGCTTGAAACCTTCATGTGTTTTGTTAGTAACAAGCATGAGCCTTGTTTGCTCTGAAAAAAAAATGTAGCAGAGGTGCAGCTGACTAAACTCTCCATGAGAAACACCACTGAGTCACGCAGAAAGATGTAGTTTTTGGCCCTGCTCCCCATCACAGAGAGACATCCGATGTGCGGGGCAATGCACCTGGCTTACCATCGCGTCTGACTATCAGTGACATCTTCCTTCCAAGACCCCAGGCAATCCCTAACTGATCTGTCTTCCACTATTTTAAGCTCAACGTTCAATTCTAGAAGGTGGGAAAAGGGACTATGGCTGTTTGTATTTAAAAGTAAAGCAAAATTCACATCAGGGTACATCAAGCAAAAATCTAGAAAGGGGACTGAAACATCTCCAACCCTTCAAGAGAGGGATTGCAGTTTCACTCCAGCTGGCCAGGCAAGTGATAACCCTAAACTATGTGGCCTGTTAAAAAAGGTCACATTTGTCTGTATGGGTGGGAGGGATAACCTCTGCTATAAGGGTGTGAAAACGCAATAAAGGACAGCCACACAGTTTGTATGTTATTAATTGCTTGGGTTGTGTTCTGCCAATAGAAGATCTGCAAAAGGTGATGGAAACTCCTTGGGGCTGTATAAAGAAGAAGGACATGTAAAACACAGCTATTAATATGTTAATACACCCAGGATGCTGTGCTATTCTTTGGGGTTGTACTGGCACATCCCTGCTAGCTGGAGGTGCTCTGTATCACACCTCCAACTGTACAGAGCCCTCGTCATCTCATTAGCACCCTTTGCAGAAGACATGTGTGTCCCCAAATACAAATACTGCCCGTTTCCACCCCACTCCCACCAGTCTTCATCCAGCTATTAACACCACAGGCTTCCCCGGTTCTTTCTTCTCATGGAAATCTTGCAGGCCTTTGTGCCAGCAGCGAGGGGGGGGTGAGAGCCACTGCAACCAAATGGTAAAAGGCACTTCATCTTTATTGGGGCCATCCAGTGCCAATTCACTCACAGCAGCTTAGTGCGTTCCGAAGAACCGTCTGTCTAACCTGCTGCAGATTTAAGGCAATTTTAGCTACATTACTGTTATTGCCAAGACCTCTGGGCAATAGAAATATTTATAAGTGCAGGCATGGGTAGGAAAGCTTAATGAAATCCCTTAGATAAATGCTTCAGTGTCCTGGAAAAGGAATAGCAGCAGTCAGTTTGTCTGGGTACTTCTTCCCTTCTCAATTTTTTCAGGCTTACGTTCATGTTCATATAAATTAAGGATAGAAAAGAGCTCTTGGATCAGCCGGTTTGTCACTTTAGCAATCGTTCCCCTCTAGTGCAATGACTTCTTGGAAGTAGCAGGTGAGTATTATCCTTACAAACTGTAAATAGGGCATTTACTGAAGATAAATAATGGTTTATTTTGCTAACAGACTGTTTAGCTTAGAGTTGCTCAGCCTGGAAAGGGGCAGAGTGAGAGAGAGACTTCTATGAAGGTAACAGTGCTTGTAATGAAAACTGATCATAGGACCATGGGATAATTCAGGCTGGAAGGGTCACACCTTTTTGTTAAATAGAAGTGGAAATCAATCCAGTCCAGGCACAAAAGCACATTCTCTTTCTCACAGCGAGACAGGCTGTCTTGGTATCCGGTACCACAGAAAGACAAATAACAAGAGAGGGGAGTTTTTCAAAGAGCAGACATAACCCTTGATAACTAGAAATGGACTGGGACCAAAACGCCCTATCCAAATGCATCTGGGAGTGCAGGGAAAGCAATGCCTGGATGAAAACTGAGAGGCTGGAGCCAATCTCTATTGCTAACATCTGCAGCTATGCAGACGCAGATAATGGTGTGAGGATAATCACATTCAGGCTGCAGGGTGTAATCAGAGCAGAGGTTGGTAAAGAAATGGTTTTTTTCTCCATATCCTGTCACTGCACAGCTGTAGGAGGCTGAGACCATTGCGAGGAATGAGATATCATCACTATGGATTGTCTGTATTATGGTAGTGCCCACAGTTTGCAGAGCTCTCTCCAAATCTCTCAGCAGACTCGTGTAACTCACTCACAAGGAGAAGATTGCACGAAGGAGGAATCTCAACGGCAGAGTAGTCATGGTGGTGCTTGCTAAACCCCCTGGATTTGGCTGCCCTTCTACTTAGCAAGGGTTAGATTTCCATCTCCAAGCCCACAGCAGGTCTGCCAGAGTATTTTGGAGGCAAACCTAGACAACACACTTGCTCTAACAGAGTAATATTGAACCCGAGGCAGCACTTTCACTGGAGCAAGGCTTTCTTCCTAGCATCATTGATGCTAAGAGGCAGGTAAGGTAGCTGCAGTCCTAGCCAGTGTAATATCTTTTACAAGAAGCATAGATTAGCTCTTTTTCCTTTTTTTCTGCTTTCTGCTGATGGCTATGGATGAGCAGTTCCTACACATCCTTGTGCCTATATGCAGCAGCTAAGCATAGGGTGAGATCTTTCATGCACTGTTGCACAAACCCACCCTGGTTCTTACCGAAGACAGAACGAGTTTGCAAATCCAAATTCCCCAGATTCAGGAAGGGAGTGCGGGATGGTTGCTTTGGGCTCCTCTCTAAGATAATTTGCCTGTGCTTACTAAACTTGGGTGTTAGGCTCTAACTTGCAATCAGGTTTCTGTACTTAGCTGAGCTACAGCAACTGTCTATCACCGCAGCAAATGCAAAGTTATGTGCTGCATCCTAGTGAAAGAAGATTAAGCAAAATTGCTTTGCCTTCTAGCTGGGATAGGCTAAGGGCAGGCACGTGGGCAGATGCCAGGAGGAAGGCGATGTGCAGAAACCTGACTGTGAGTATTGTTCTGGTTACAAACAGAGTGCTAATGTATGCTACAGGCTGCCTGGAATGACTCCAGGTGCCTTGTACGGGCTTGATTTTCCAGGGCATGAGGAATCCCTGTCAAATCTGCACTGAGGTTTCTTGCCAAAAACACAGTAGCTAGTGATTGCAGGACGAAAAAGCTCAAGTTCAATAAAGTGCACTCATAAACTTTTAATTTTGAGGCTGTTGGCAAGGTGTGAGTTGCAGCATGGACAGGGGATTGAGATGCAACGATGTAGTGGGAAACCTCCTCGGTCTTTCAATCCCTCCAGGTTTGAGCGAGGCCAAAAGGACAGTTTCATTATGGAGATTGCCGATATCGCACCCCTCAGGAAGATGAGGATCCGGACGGACGGGAAGGGGACTCGCCCACACTGGTTCCTGGAACAGGTAATGCACTTCACATCACATGTCTCTTTGCAACCTGCTAGTCCTGAAACCTCTGAGCCCTTGAGAAAGAGGAGAAAGGCAGCGAGTGACTCGCTTTTATTAATTTCCTACATTTTTCCATTTGGTTTCTCATCTTTTTTTTCCTGCAGGAATTAAGTCAAAAAATAAGAGATCAAGGGCAAAAGCTGTGCTGTAAAGCTTTACCACAGTCTCTGCTGTTAGATCTCACTCTCCCTCCCTGCAAAAGAGCCTTGGCTTGCCACCAGGGTACCTGCAACATTTTCTGGTCCCCAGAATGTACCCTCAGCTCCTGCAGACCCCTGCCATGTTCTGACCCCATTGGAGAGTGGATCCCCCTCTGCCAGGCAGGGACAGCCAGCATGGTCCTGGGCTGGGTGGGACATTGCCAAATAATCCATCCTTTCAGGTGAAGCTTCACATGTCTCCCCTTCCCTTCTGCCTCTAGCACACAGGCAGACTTCTTTCTTTTCTTCTTCTTAGAAGTAAGGTGTATTTCTTCTTGCATTTTGAATACAGCATGCAAAATGGCTTCCACCGCTTCTGTTGGTTGTATTTTTCCCTGGTGTTCTATCTCGCAAAAAAAGACAGTGCTCACCTTTATCTTTTCTACCAAACCACCAGCCCCATGTAACCATCACTTATATTTGGGCAGTAAAATGTAGTTTGCTTCTTATGGGTCCCTATAATTATATTTCTAAGATAGAAATGGAGTGATGTGATGATTCCACACCATCAGATGTCATTACGGGAGGAACACATCTCTGCCATGTTTATTTAGCATGCATTTTCTGGAGTAGATATCCTGCTGGATTTCTGTATCTTGACTTTTTTATGAAAATAGGTTAAGACCCAATAGCTTAACGCATGGTCAAAAAGAATAGTGCAGGATTTTTATATTGGGCCCTTTATCCTTTTTGACTATTCTGAAGCTGTCCTTCATTTTCCCATAAATATAGTGTTTCTTAACACTGGTCCTAGGTGGCCAACGGTTTCCAGTGGAGTGATGAACTGCTCTTCACCTCCATTAGCATGGTCTAAAAAGCATTTCTGCGGTGAAGTACTTTTTTGTACTTAAGCATTGTCACTTCTAAGTTTTTTCTCAGCAACTCTTGTGCAGCTTTCCAAAGCGTTAGACCTTCAGCATATATCTTCCAAATATATGACACAGACAGACAATTTTTCTCTCTGTGCCTAAGGAATAACTCAATCTGTTCTCTGATTTGATTCAGTTGTCTTGGTCAAACTCCCTTTGCCAGTTCCCTGATACCTTCCCGAGTTTTATAAATCATATTCATTTAAAATGAAGTCAAATAAAGCTTATTCATCCAGAAACATTCCAGATCTTGCAGTTGTGAATTAGCAATAGCTCAAGCACTATTTGACAGCGCCATCGTTAGCGGCAGGTAGCACCTTCACATGTTCCTGTTGCCAGCTCTGTCCAGTCATCCAGCCTGCTGGCCTGTCCCACCACGGCGAGGCTTTCCCAGAGAAGTAGACAAAAAGGACTCACGTGTGGACCCATCCGATGGGCTTATAGTCCTCTTATAGCTCTACAGAAGCAACAGGCAGACTGTGCACACAACTCTTTGAGACTAGGATTTTAGAAGCTTTTGAAAATTGTACCCGTAGTTCCTGGTTTTCTAAATTGTACCCGTAGTTCCTGGTTTCTTGGAGAAACAGAGCTTGGAGGATCTTCTAGTTCCAGTGATATGTAGAGAACTTTATTTATTAGCTTTCTTTCCCAGCTTTCCTGCAAAGGTAAACATAGCATTTGCATTCCCAGGCAGAGAGTGAGGACAGGAGTGCTCTGGAAGAGGGGAGGAAGGATTTGTGTTCTCTGATTTGTATGCCAGCCTTGAAAATTTATGTAGCCTGGTGTGACATGAAAACTGATCTGAGCCCATTTCCATTTCTGTCAAAAGTGCATATTAAAACTGCATAATGAAATACTTGTGGGGGTAGTGCTAAACTCTCAGACAGATGGTTCACAGTTAGTGCTAACTAGCACAGTGAAATGAGAAGCTAGATTAAGCCATCAACCCCGTAAATAACCATTTGTTGCTCCATTTATCTACAGGATATTCTCAGTTTTCTTGTTCTGTTAAAATAACAATAAATGATCTTTTTAATTCTCTTTGGTCTTTTTGTAAAATGTTGCTGGTCATAATTTATACTGCTTTTAGTTTACCAGAAATAGAAGTGCATAAATACCAATTAAAATGCATGAATTATCAATGATGTTGTACACAGCCAAAAGATTCAATTTACAAGCAGGGAAGTATGTTTTTTTCAGTTTGGTTTTTTGTGGGTTTTTTTTTCTGTCTAGATAAAATACATTGTAATTTCATTCAGAATCTCAGCAAAGTAATGAACTTGGTGCCAAAGTTTCAAACTGTACCAAAAGTGGCAATAAGATTTAAACACTGATACTTAATCCTCTAGAGGGAACAAAATTTGATTAGTGATGTGTTGGGCCAGAATGAATATTATTCATTATTCCCACGCACAGAAAGACATACTGAAAACTCTCTAAAGCTGAGAGAGATTGGATATTTTCCTCTGACCTGATGCTGAATCTCATGTTCTTCCACATCAAGCTACCACAACACTGTTTTGTGTTTCTGAAAAATCAGAGAACAGAATCATAGAATCATCAAATGGTTTGGGTGGGAAGGGACCTCTAAAGGTTGTCTAGTACAACCCCCCCTGCCACGAGCAGGGACATCTTCAACTAGATCAGGTTGCTCAGAGCCCCCTCCAACCTGACCTGGAATGTTTCCAGGGATGGGGCATCGACCACCTCTCTGGGCAACCTGGGCCAGTGTTTCACCACCCTCATCATGAAACAATTGAGATTTCTAATTAGGGAACTTATCTAAATACATGTTTTGGAAACCTCCTCCTGGGATAGCCATTTCCTCCGTCCACATGATGATTTCACCTGCTGCCCAGTGTCTTAGGTATGAAGTTGAAAAGCTAGAAATAAGAAGGGATGAGAGCTCTCTGAGTGAAATAACAAGAATTGTAAGATTGTTGAATTCTGCAGAGTTGCTTCCCTTAGAATTTTAATGTTACTTTGTGCTGTCAAAGCCAGGCAGATAAGAAGCTGTCTTAATGAAGCACTAATTGCATTGCATTCAAACGTCACAAATAATCCTGAATGTGGGACTTGGTCTTTATTCAGTTCTTTTCCCTTTATATAAAGGAGATTAAGAGTATTTGAGACAATTCATTATAGCTGAAGCTGACTTGTTCTTTGCAACAGAGCAAAGTGTTTTTGTTTTACAATCAGAGGACCCTGTTTTTAAGCGAAGACTAATAACATGCACCAGAAGTGTAAAAATGTGTGGCTGAGTCTTCAAAGATGAAAATCAGGACCTAGATACATTGGTGTTAGTGCAGTGTGAGCCCCTGCAGCGTCGGAGAAGGTTGGGTTGGGGTAAATCAAATGATCGCGGGTGTCAAACCTTTCTGTTACAGCATACAAAGCACAATTAATTTCAAGTTGCTGGTTTAAAGTTCCTGTCAGCTACGATGTTTGCTCAGCCACAAAGCAAATTATCAACATTTTATTCATACGTACTGCTCCTACCTTCTTTTCATTTCAATAGGTGTTCTACAGCCCAGCTAAAAGCTATGCATAATTAGTGATAACATTAGAGCTTAAAAGCACGCAGGATGTCCACAGCAAGTTCTCGGTACCCTAAAAAATAGTTTAGAGGCAATGTAAAGCAGCAGTCTCATTGCCAAGCGGTAGCTAATTTTTCTAAGAGAAACAAACAGAAACCAAAAATAGCCTCAGCTCCCTGAGATTACTTTCTTGACCCTCATGATCCAAATCAAAATCCTGCATCATCCTGTGTGTGTGCAACACCCACAAACGTTTCCTTGTAGGATGGGATTCATTTGTGCTATTTTAGTCATTGAAAAAACTATGGTCAGCTTTCACCTCTTCTACCAAACTATATAGGCCTCCTCTGTAGTCTTTATGAGAGACAGATGTGGGAGAGGGAGTGATGTCTTGAATGGCCATTTACCCGCCCCCAGCGTGGGTGGGATGCATTGCTTGCCTGATGATACCCAGCTCTGACCACTGACCGGAGGGAGGGCCAACACAGTGTGCTTGGGTTGTGATTTAGATTGAATATTAGGAAAAAGTTCATTACTGAAAGAGTGGTCAAACATTGGAACAGGCTGCCCAGGGAGGTGGTGGAGTCCCCATCCCTGGAGGGGTTCAAAAAATGTGTAGATGTGGCACTTCAAGACATTGTTTAATGGGCGTGGTGGTGTTGGGTTGACGGTTGGACTAGATGATCTCAGAGGTCTTTTCCAACCTTAACGATTCTATGATCCTATGGCCTGGATGCCCGGTTCATGCTAGGTAAGGTAGGCAAATTACCCACATTGTGAATGAGCCAATCAGCCTGCCACAGGTTTCCTGCTGCCTCTGTGTCCCTTGCTGTTTATCTTCCTTGAGCAAACAAAGCTCGTAAAATGAAACTCTTGCTCCTGTCTGCTCCATGGATGGAGCACCATCCCAGAATGAGATAGCAGAGGCTGCTCACCTGTCTGTGCTAACAGTTTACATGAAGTGCATACAGATGAAATCACTCACCCTGGGTGAGGGGCTGGGGAGGAAAAGAGAGGGCATTTTGCTCCGGTGCTTTTAGTAGCCAGACAGTTTTTCCCAGACAGCGTTGGGCAAGGGCTGGTTATTTGTGAGAGGTCTGACCTCTCTGTCTGCGAATGCACTCCAGCTGGCAACTCTAATCTGCTTCTACCTGCCGCTGCTTTCCTGACATTTCCCTGCAAGCTTTCCTCAGGACGTTTTGCTACTAGCAGTGTCGTCGTCATTCCTGAGCAGGGCAGAGGTAGAGCAAGCTGAACCTTTTCCAGCAAAGAGTTTATGCACCAAGGAGGAAAAAAGGGCATTTTCAGTCAACCTGAGATTATACATGATTCAAATTTGCAGATTTTAGCCAAATAAAAATTTCTAGGTTGGACTCCTAAGAGGATGTAGATGTTGTTCAGGCATCCTTGAGAGAGGAGACTTCCTTCTGGTCTGTGCCCCAGCAGAGAGGGCACCAGCTGGGGTGGTAGAGACCTAATTTCTGCTTGGTTCAAAGCAAGGATTTGATTCAACATATCTAGACTCACAGAGCAGTTTTCTGACCACAAAGTAATAGTGTCACTGTGAATAAGCAGCTTTATAGAAAAGTGGGACAGCCTCAACAGCCCAAAATGTCCTGTACCTCTGGGGTGAAGGTGCTGTGTTACAGATCCCTGTTTAGAACCAGGCAGAGAGAAAACCCCAGATGAGTGTCCTACCCAAAGAACAGTATGATACACAAATAGCATGACTACTGCTTCAGCTTCGGTGTAGCTACTGCCCTCTTTAAAATCATTTTTTATAACCTGGAGCAATGTTCTTCTTTTGAACTGCTAAAGGCTCCAGCAAAGCTTGGTTGGGGTCAACAGAAGTGCATGGACTGGGCCACATGTAGTTTGAGGACAGAATTTGAGCACTTTTTATCTCAAGATAAGTTTTATAAGTTTCTTAGATTGATATATGAGAGTGCAGCGGAAGGTCACTAAGATAGTCAAGGGGCTGAAGCATATGGCATCCTGGGAAAGGCTAATGGAAATGGAGTTTTTAAGTCTTCAGAAGAAAAGGCTAAGGGGGAATCTAATTGCAGTCTTCTGCTGCTTAAAGGGAGGTTACAGAGACCATCAATCCAGTGTCTTCTTAGAGGTGAACAGTGAAAGGACATGAGGCAATGGACGCAAGCTGCAACAAGGAAAATCCTGATTGATATAAGGAAGAAATTCTTCCTAATGAGAGTGATGCAACCCTAGGATGGAGGCCCACAGTGCTGGGGGGATCTCCACCCTTGAAGATTTTCAAAACTCAGCTGGATGTGGTCTTGCAGTTAGCCATGTTTGGAGCAGGAGGTGGGACTAGACACCTCCAGGTGTCACTTTTAACTTAACATTTTCCATGACTCCATGATTTGTTTCTTCTTAATTTCACGTCACGCTTCTCTGACGCGTCTAAGCTCATGTTTCCATGGCCTTTGCAGAGATACGCATTGCAAGACACTGTTTCTTAATGCACTGCTTTGCTCAGGTATGGTGTCTGTTTCTGTTAGATGGTAACAAAAATGGTAATTTGCAGCGCTGTCTCTTCCCTTCCTTCTAACTCCCTAGATTTGGTGAGAATTTACTGCTAGGTTTTTGCTGTAGGCAGGTGTAATGCCTTTCTCCCAGTATACCAATGCTCCACATTCAACAGGACACATAAAGGTGGGTATTTTATTAGGTGTTTGTTGGAGTAACTCACTGCCTTGTTCTGAATAGGTTCCTATTCTGTTCCTATCACCACGGCATCTGAGCTCCTTCCCGTGGCACATTAGACAGCGTGACTAATATCTGTTGCATACTGTTTGTTCTGTCACCTTTTCCCAGAGGGAGAAGAGTGTGAAGCATTAAGTTTTGTTGGCCTAATTTTATCTTGTGCATTGCTTTAACTTGTTTGGGGTTGGTTTGCATATCTCTAAGATGATTGCTGTGTGTTTGCACAGAGGAGGCAGGCAAAAGAAAGATATTGTGTACTTCAGGGAGAGGTAGTGAGGTTTCCAATAACTCTCTGCTACTTCTTCTTTAGACTTAATTCCTTATTGACTTCCAGGAAAGGTCTGACTCTCTTAGAGATGAACTTTGTCCATAACTTATGTCAGAAGAGCAAATTTATTCCTATGCTTTACCCCATGTGTGAAAATGTCCAATATTATAAAGACCATTTCTCAGGACAAGTCACCACAGCAAATGTTCGCCATAGCAGAGAGCTCTGCTTAGCCCAGAAGAGCTCAGTACAGGTTTTGAAGCTATGACTAAGCTCTACCCATGTCCTACCACACTGTGCCCTTTACAGGTTTGATCTTTGCCCTTGTTCAAATGGTAGCTGAAGTTTAGCTGAAGCTTTTTCCCTTATTTTGGCTCTTCACAGATCATCCTGAAGAACCTGACTAATCAAGAAGTGGCCACATTTACCTATGGTGAATGGCTGTCAAAGCTGAAAAATGCCAAGGGAAGTCTTGTGTGTGAGATGCCAGCTGTGATAAATGATGAGCAGATGATGGAGGACACAACATACACTCTTCAGGT
>VZTL01000233.1:0-13242 GCA_013400535.1 Scopus umbretta
GAGAGAGGGGAGAGGTGGGGAGCAGAGAGAGCAGAGAGAGGGGAAGGAGAGAGGAAGCAGAGAGAGCAGAGAGAGGAGAGAGCGCAGAGAGCACGAGGGCCCAGTCGCTGCAGAATGCAGTAGTAATGCTACAATGTGGGCGCCTGGAAAACCTACCATCGGGGCTGTTTCGGTTTGATCTACTAACTGAGTGACTTTGTGAAATTCCATGCTGTACTGTCATTGCAAGCTAATTAGGAATGTGCTGTGAAATCATTTATTATACTACACCTCCTGCAGAGTACAGACACACATTGTTTATTTAAGGGAAACATCCTTCTCTCCATCTTGGTGTGTGAAGTGCTACGTGTTTATAGGTAGAACAACTGTCTATCTTGATAATTACAGGAGTCCTAGATAAATGCCATCCATGTAAATCTAGAAGATAACCAGACTATAACATTATTCTATAAATCATTACTAGCAATTAAAAGTACAGCCTTTTTCTTTGCAGGTATGCCACAATTAAAAAAGGAAAAATAAAAAGGTGAGTAAAGCTGCAAATCTAGCAGAACACCATCCCTCTCGCCACCAGGGGACACTATCACGTCATTTCAAAAGTATGAAGAAACAAATTTTTGCTTTAACACCAGTAAGTCAAATTTAGATGGATAGATGAACTCTTAATGTGTTAGTTGTATGCTTCCTTACAGCAGGGCCAGTATATGATAAACACATGCCCAAAATAACATAGTATCTGGAATTGTCTTTGAGTCTTTACATCACACACACATATGCATCTCCCAACAACCAAAATAATAACATAAATAACGAAAAAACCTCAGCTTTCCTCAGGATAACATTACCATAGCAAACTCAATTCTGCCTACATAAGCTAGTACTGCTCCAGTGCTGCTGCTGCTGACAAAGTACTGGGCTGCCTAAAATCTCAACCACAGCATTTACAGAAGAACAAGTTCTGCCAAAGCTCTTCTCAAACTGAGCAGCACCTCACGTCTTGAGCCGTCTCTCTACCTTTAGTGGAGCTAACTGAGAAGACAACAGCGGTGAACTCGAGCACAGGTAGCCAAATCTAACCGATTCTATACAGCGAGTATTCTCCAGATGCTGTCCACATTTATCCATTACTGTCACTGAGTGTGACAAGACAACGAGCACACTAGAAAATGAAAGCAAAAGTAGCTATCACAAAACCAGAGATAGTTGTCACCTGACTCTAGAAAATGAAGATATATTTAAACCTCTTATAGTCAAGATAGCCAGAGAAATCTGTTTACACTGGTTTTATCTGTTGACACTGCTCGTTCTTTAAAATCTGTAGAGTGAGATTTAGCGAGTCCTTACTTGATAAACACTTCCATTTAGATTAATTTTCACATGATCTATGATTGCCCAAAAATGAGAAGTGCACATCCACAGCTGCTGTAACATGACAGCACCTTGTGTAAAGCAGGAAGTACGTTCTCCAACATTAACAATGTGGAACCAAAAAAGTCCACATGAGATAAAGGATGAAAACCTAAGCGTAGAAAACAGGGAGATGGTTTTTATCAGGTTTTCTGCTTCAATATTTAATACTTTGTGCTGTTTCTGTATGTGCTAACATCGGTCAACAGGTGTCCCTGAACGCTTCAATTGTGTCTTGAAGGCTATATACTAGTACTGGGCTGAAAAAGGTTGGCATCCATGTTCACAGTGAGATGAATGTCCCTCTGACTGGCGCAGACTTACTTTTTTAATCAGCGATTTAGTTTAATGCAATCACTTTTTGAAGGCATAGGCTTCATTCTTCTTTTGCAACTCTGGTATACAGTACTTACTTCAATAAACTGAGTGCGAACATTAAATGATCCAGGTTATTCAAAATCATTTCAGTGAATATTCTAAGCAATATTTTATTCATCATCTTGGGTGGCTCAAGATGCAAAATTTCACTTGTTAAGCTTAAGAGTGCACTTGACTTGTTAAGTACATTGGAAATTGTACTTAGGTCAACTACATACCCAGGATATTGCTGTCCAGAGCTGAGCATTCTACAATTGAGTAATTTAATAAAAAAATAAGCATTAGTTCTGTGTATTCTGCACAACTTAAACATCTTAGCTAGCAATAAAGATCAAGTCACCTCTCCCAAGTTAAAATCACTCTCCCTGGCTTATCTTACGGCCCTGTGAGATGAGAGCACCAACAGTCCTTAACTGCACCGGCAACCGTGACCCATACCGTGCCTATTTTAGTTCTCAATCTCACCAGGACAACTGATCAGTCACACTTCCCCCTTTACTGCAATTTTTTCCCCAACTACTGTTTCACTTCACCCTCACTGGGCATTTGCCTACCAAAAGCAAGATGAAGCATATTCATTCCAAAAATCTAGAAGAAGAGTGAAGACTTTGGAAGACTTTGGAAAGACTGGAAAGCAGAGATTTCTACATGAAACCACCATGAGATAGAAAGTCTTAAAGATAGGTAGTGGCAATAGTTATCATTCAAAACCACAAAGGAAACTAAGAAGAGGTTGCCACCTCTTCCAGCAAAGCTGAGGATGTACATTCGCCAGTAAGTTAAGAGAGTTTATACAGAATTTTCTGTGACATCTGCGTTTGGGCCATGGGAACTGCCTGGCTTACACTGCATCTGCCTGGCCTGAGCCAAAGCAGCAGGTGTGCTGCTTCAGAGCCTTCTGAAGTGTTTCCAAAGGGAATTAAGCACGTCCTCGCAGGGTGCAGCTGCGGTGGGGCTACTTATCACCATCCCCTGACCCTTGCAGCACTTGTCATCTGTGAGCTAAGGCTTCCACCATTCTGCCATGAGAAGAAGGAACGCTCCTGATTTACTTCAAGACCAACCAGGTTAACTCAGGCCTTTGTAGAGCTGTTCCAGACTCAACTGGAGAAGACCCTAGCAACCTGATCTAATTAGATCTGCTTCAGGCAGGGACTGGACTCAGTCCTCTCCAGAGGTCCCTTCCAAACTCAGTTATTCTACAATTCGGTGATCATTCACTGTTTAAACTAACTTAAGAGACTAAGAGAGATTGGGGCATGCGTTCATGAAGATGGCATCCCCCAGGAGACACACACACAAGTGTCTTAACTGGCTTAACAGTTGGAAAACGGAAAGTCTGTGGATGGTATTGGCTACAGTTTTCCCATGTATTGACAATCCCATCTAGAAAACATTACTATAATGTGATAATACCATTTACAGCACACTTCCAACTAAAACTATCCAGTTAACATGAACATGGAGACAAAAATGAATATACATTGATTAAGACATTACCTAAAGAGAAGAGAACAATACTGTTATCCTAGATGTGTCATATGTCTTGGGAACTCTGAACATCCAGGTAAATAATACTACTTACATTGCAGCTATACCACTAATAATCTACCCTGTTAAAAGGTGGTGATATTAGCTTTAATAAGAATATGTTCTTAGTTATAATAAGAACTAGAAAACAGGAAAATCATTCCTTACAAGATTTGAAAGGAATTTGCTTTATTGGTGTTTTGGCATTAGAGGATTATTGTCTCCTCTGGCAGAGTAAGCAGAGATCAGACAGGCTGAGGCTATTTAATATTTTTAGATTCTTAAGACTAGAGAATAGAAAACTTTGATGGATTTCTGATCCACACCTTTTCTTTCTGCAGGCAGTAAGTACTAAAAATTGGATCTCCTGCTGTGCAGCCCTGATGCTAACAAACATTTCCAGTTCTGACATTTCTGTGAGACTTTATGCAACTGTCAGTGGGCCTTATTTAACATATCAGATACCCATGCAAGCTTCTGTCTCTCTGAGATGACACTGAGCCATTCCAAAGGTCTTTCATACAAATCACCAATAGAGCCTTTTTTCCAGCACCTTTTTACTTTGCATTTCACTGAAAGGGGTTGGTTAAGTCTTAAAGAATGATTAGCCTGTTTTGCAATTATAAAGGATTGCACTTGACAAGATCTGACAGTATCTCAGGCTAATCTCAGAGCTACACAATACTTGTAAAGCTGAAAATATTCCACAAAAAAATTATTTGAAAATCATTGAAATCAACAATTTTGTTCAAACATGAGGAACAGAAGCTAAAATTCATGCTGACATCAAAAGCTCATTGCTTAACGACTTAACACATCTTACCTAGGAGGACCAGTGCCCAAGATCCTTCAGTCTACTCAGAGCTATTCCTTAAATGCTCGTACCACAGGTACATTCAGTCATGATGTTATTACTCATATCTGTGATCTGGACGCAGGCCAGGATTATAAAGAGTGATGTAGAACTGGCAAACTACATCAGTCTCAACTGAGAATGCCTAATGTGGACCACGAAAAGTAGGGGAAAAACAATCTATAATGCATCCATGTGATCGCAAAATACATTCACAGAGGAGAAAATTTGCTCCTATAGACCAACAGCTGTGCCCAAACACACACAAATGGGTTACAGCACTCACCTCAAGCATACATGCACATACACAAAGTGAGTAAATGGTTGAAAAGCAGAAATTGTCCTTGTACTTCTTTATTTCCCTTGTTATTTAAGAAATTAATGCCTTTGTCACATTCTTAAAACAGCGTGTATAGCACCGAGCACATTTAAAAGCAGGCTGAGGTAGAGAGTACCAGAGAAAGAACAAAAACTGTACTCTCAGAACTTGCCATCCGAAGCCACTAATGGACTTAATGCATTAAACAGGCTAACAGAGCCCTTTGATTATAAGCAGCGCAATGTTACATCTAAGTTGTTCTCCCTACAATTTGAAGTAGTTTGGATTAGAGCGTTTCATAGCAAAAAACCCAGCCAAACAAAGAAAATCCCAAACAGATCTTAGTAAAAGAAAATCTTTTTTACAGTATTTTTACTACAAATTTCAGAGTTGAAAGCACTTCAATTTCCAGCACCTCTAAACACACGTTACACGGATGTTTTTACCTATCTTTAAAATGTCTGTCACGTAAGGATCAGAGGCAATGGGCAAGTGCAATTAAACAGAAGAATAAAAACGTTTGCTGTAAGGATGACTGAACGCTGGAATGGGTTTGCCCAGGCTGACTTCAAGACCATTCTTGAAGATGCTCAAAATCCAACTGGACGTGACCCTGAGCAACCTGCTCTAGGAGACCCTGTTTGAGCAGGGGGGGTCACACTGGACATGTCCAGAGGTGCCTGCCAGCCACAGTGAGTCGTGATTCTGTAAGTAAATCTATTGTCTCAAATATTTGTCAGATCAGCGACACAATAAAAAAAAAAAACAAAACAATGGAGGGTTCTAGTTAAACATAGCAATTATACACAATTGTGCTCCATCATAAGGAGGTGAAGGACACCACCAAGCAGTTCTTCATTCCCATATGAAATCTCCCCTTTCTTACAAGAAGCAATAACCGGGTAACTGGAGCACCACGTGCCCAGTCAGCACTGTGTGAGCGAGCATAGCCACGTGAACAGAAGCGCAGGCCCCACAAGGGATGCAGGATCCCCCTTCAAACCATAAGCAGCACTACCTACTTCACTCACACCACCCTGGCCTGAGTGATACGGTTAACTTCAAACAAATGTAAAAGTTAATCCCATCTTTGATGCGTTTTGAGCCACGCATCTTCTTTATTAAATCAACAGTACTTACATGTCATTCTGTCTCTTGTTTATGTTACTTAATACTGCGTGTCTGCGTTACATAGAATCCTTTCTAAGCTTGGTAGAATACTTTTTTTCTGTGCAAATAATTGAATTCTTTCATAAAGTTACCCTGCACAAGGTACCCTGATCTAAAAGATCAAACAACAAAATGTTTTTTATTAGTTTCAGTATGCAGACAGTCCTGAGAGGACCACTAAAATCCTTAAAATTGAAACACAATTAAGCTTTTTGTTGACTGAGGACTACAGAAGATCCTCTGCTGAAAGTCTTCCTCAGAATACCACATACTTTAGGATTTAATATCGTATGCTGTGATGCCTAGTAACTCAGCACAAAACTATTAATTTTTCATATAACAATTTGGAGATTTGTAGCATGACAATAAAATCCTTTTTTTTTCTAGAATGGCTAGTACAGCCCAAACGTGCTCCCTTTGTGTTCACCAATTTCTGAACACACCAAATCAAAATGAAAGCTATGAAAAAGTAAAATCCCTCACCTAAAGCCAGAGACCATGCCAGAGATGGGCTGGGCTTCTTATATAAACCTATGTAAGACAGAACAGAAATTCTTGTAGATACTATCATCCATACAAAAGCCTGACTTCTTCACGTATTAAGTTACTGAAAACTGACAGACCACACTCGTCGGCTTCGTTTAACCAGATGCTACCTGACAATTTCCACATGGAATTGGGAAACTGCATCTCGAAGGGGACAGAAAACCACACAAAATGGGGAAGAACTTGTCAAGTCAAATAACATCGGCACAGACCTCATGAAGGAAGATGGGTACATTTATTAAATCAACTTTAACTTCCATGATAAGTGAGGCAAATCACTCCGGCCACCGCCCTGCCAGTTTGACAGCAATGCCAAGTCTGCATGGGAAAATATGCTCCAATGCTTTTGAAATACTTAGAAATGTTGGGCAGTGTAAAAAAAAAACAAGCAAAAACCCAAACCAAAACAAACAAACAAAAAAAAAACCACCACCCACAAACCACATAACACCAAACCAAAAACAACCAAACCCATAAAACATTTCCCTCAAAAACCTTCTCCCTCCACTTAGTTATAGCATTAAGAAAAGGAAATGCCTGTTAAAAGCATAAAAGAAGAAATCAATATTTTCAATTGAGGTACATCCTCCTGCAATATCCTGGACTGTTCCTAATGTAAACTTTAAAAATGGTGGGGAATATTAATAATTTCTCAGAAGTCTGCCAGGGAAAAAAAAGATACAGCTTCAGGAATTACTTTATTTATTTATGCAGGAATTATTGGCTGGGTAACTTTTGCTCCTCTTTAAAGACCTGACGCTAAAGAGAACAGGTACTTTTCCTTTTATTGTGCAAAACCTGTGAGCATTTTTAGCTTCAGAGATGCAAATATTCCCACTAAGGCCACAGTGTTTCATAAAATTTAGGTTCAAATTTCTCACCTCAGGCAGGACAGTACTTCGTGGTTGAATTCCTGGGATTTTGTTCATGTCACCTTTCCACTTACTTCCCATGCCCAGGAAGCTTACTGCGATTTAATCTGAACCAGATCAGCATTTTAAACTCACTTAATTAACACCTTTCTCTTTCAGCACAACCCAGTTTATCTGAACAGTGCAACACTTGGTGTGTTGCAGTTCAGATCAGGAGCGCATCCACTCACCGCGCTTCCACTCCGCGCGCACGTCGCTCTCGTAACGCACAAACTGGACTGCTTTCAGATGAAGCTAAACTGAAGTTCCTCCCCAAGACTCAAGGTCCAGGCCATCTGCCCACAGAACACCCCAAAAAACACATATAGCATGAAAGTCAGGTCCTCCTCATCAACTGCTTCACTCAGTTGATCCTTTCTTACAACCCAAGTGGCCGACGCAGACACAGCTAGGGGGCTCAGGGAACCCGATCCATAGCATTACCCAGCAGAAAGGTGCCACATTTCTGGCTGCCTTCTGGGAGGAATACAGCCACCACCTTTGATGTTAAGAGACTCTTCCTGCTGGGAAAAGGTGGCAATAACCAGTAGAAAGTTTGCTGTAAAAACAAGCTCTCAATCTACGGAGATTTGAGTCTCGCTGCTTCCAACAGTAGAGGCGCTTGAGACTGCCGTTTAACATGTAGCTTTGTAGCAAGGCTAAAGCAGGTATTGCCTGATCACCTCTTACATGCCTGTTACAGGAATAATCAAACGTGTAAGAGAAGGCGGCCTAAGCAGGAACTATTGCTCTGAGTCACCAGCAAGAAAACAAACATCTCGAAGATAAGAAGTCATCATCTTTTTTAAGCCTGACAAGAAGTCCTAGCTATGCACCAGCTGTTCATGAAAATCAAGAGACTGACTATTGTCAGCTATAGGGAGAAGAGATGGATAGTAAAAAACAAAAACAGAAATGTCACTTCTAACCATCAAGAAAATGACACGAGGAAGAAAAGAAAGCCAAAAGGTGAGAATACTCTTTTCTTTTTGTCCAAGTCTCAAAAGATATTCGTAACAGCTCATACCATTGAAAAATGGGTAAAACTTAATTGCTTGCTTATTTGTAAAACGTAAGAGGGAGCATGCTGCTACCAGCACTTCAGGATTCGAATAAGGTACACATTATTCAATGCAACACATCTATCAAAACCTTATTTTGCAACTTAGTGGGAGACAGAATGTCTCCCTTAAATAACTAAAAAACTTTATCAAGTAAAACGTAACTAAATGTAAATACATGTATCTACCAAATAATATGCAACTAAAATACACTATCAAAAGATCTTCCTTGGAAAGCCTCTCGATTAGTGGAATCCTGCCGCTGGCAGGAGGCCCCAGGGTGAAGCCAGGCACCCTCCTCATTCCCCATGCCCTTCGGGCTTGATTACATGCTGGCTCTCACAACAGCTCCAGCCTTTCACCTCGAATTCATCGCCCCCCCCCCCGATGAAGGAGAACCTGCAGCACACCTCGCAGCTGCGGAGGGCTGCGTCTCCCTCCTGCCGCAGGAGGGCACGTGCCAGGCCCAGCTCCTCCGCACCCGCCGGTTTGCCAAACAGCTGAGCCTCCCCCATGGAGTCCCAGCATGGAGGAGAGCCAGGCGCAGAGCTGGGCTGGGCTGCCAACCGTGCCAGATGCAGGCACTCTCACAGGTGACCGTGACGTGGGGCCCAGAAGAGCGAGCCTGGTGCTGAACACACGAACACCTGACAACCTACACCTAGTTCAGAGTGTTTCTAGGGGGGCTAAAAGCAGGATCAGGCAGCCAGCCACCGAAGCTCAAGGGCGCTTAGCTTTTTGCACAAAACACCAGCTGCAGGGCTTGCAATTTATTCTCCATTTAGCTACTCCTACTGCAGGGACTTAAAAGTAACTCCGAGTACTTGGTGAGAATGCAAAACCCACAGCCTTCTCTTGTGATGTCTGACAGAAGGAACACATGCCAGAAGCTCTGGGGCAGGAGATGACACCAGCTGGGAAAACAGGGAGTGAGGAGTCCTCCTGCAGACTGTGCGCCTACAGCAAAGCCAGATCCTGCAAAACCTCTCCAAAGGAGTTTCTTGCTTTATGACCAGGGTGGAAATAAAATGATTGGGTAGAAGCCAGGATTGGGTAGAGAATTGTAGCCGTTTTTCTTACTGTGAATGACGAGCACAGAATCTCTAACGTGTAATGGTATGGGAATTCCCTTGGCAGGAAATGGTGGACGTACCATTTCTCCAGAGCTCTTTGTGCCCTCCTCTGAACTCCAAAACTCATTCCAAGGAAGAAACTGAACGTATTAGTCTTGCTAGAATACATCACTAGTTGTAACCCATAACTGCTATGACACTTAATTGAAGTTTGAATCCCCGGCCCTGCAAGCATGAACATGCATCTCAGGTGCATGCCTCTCCACTGCACTCCTCAGAAGTCTGTTACTCCTATCCTATCCACACAGTGCTACCACGGGACACGTATTAAGTGGAAAGCTTCCTTGCTGATGGCAGCTGTTGTCCTCCAAAAGCTCAACTGCAATGTCACATCTGAGTGGAGGACATCAGTTCTCATGTCTGCAGGCTTCTGCATTCATATTCAGAACCTGGGTCCTATCTGAGAAATGTTTTCTCCACTCGGAACATATAAGGCTATTGAATTTCTCAAAGAAAAATCAAGACAGCGAGAGACTGAAAAGAAAAAGAAACCCTTTAGCTCACCAGCCCTCTCCAGGCACCAATTCCTTGCCCAACCACGAGTTCATCATACAAAGACACACCTTACTAACACAGGCTGAAGGGATCTCAACAGATGATCTAGTACATATTCCCACGTATATTCAGCTTTCCTGAAAGCGGAGTAATTAAACCTATTCTTACAGATGGAGACTCACAAATGATGCATGAGAATTCACCCTGGTGTTTTCCACTCTCTACTGTCAGACATTTTTGCACGCCATCTAACATTAAACCTTTTTCCTGCAGTTCAACTTCTTTTTCCCTTGGGAAAAAAATTCTATTTGTTGGTGTATAGATATTGTTGTATCTATTAAAAATTCTAATCTGTCCTGCATTTCTAGACTATTACACTCCTCCCACTACCCAATCCCCTCCGGTTCATGCATGAACTAAATGTTACAGTAGTTTATATACAAATACCTAAAGAATCTGCAATCGGCATTCCCAATCCATATGACGACTGCCCTAAAGAGCCATTATACAATTAGTGCATTGGACCCAGCAGCACAGATACAGACACCTGCAGTGTCTCACAGCAGGCATCTCCTTTTCCTATGCAGCTGATGAATCAAAAAGGCTTTCTCCAGCTCCTCTTCACATGACCTTTCTCTGCTGAGCTTCAATTGGCTTCACAGAGAGGCAGCAGACAGAGAACCCAGGAAAAGCTTCCTATTAATGCAAACTATCCCCACATGTTCAAAGCCTGCTGCTGAGCACTCCCAGGGGTATTTCTTTTAAATGTGCCTGGACTTGGTGGATAAATAAGCTGTCTACAGTCCCTCCCCCCACACAAACACATGCAGACTGCTTTTCTCCAATTCAAACTTAAAAATCAACAGAAATCAATTACTGCAGTACTAATATATGCGTTCTACCGGATCCTGCTAAAGACATCTGGCACCCTCCAGTTATGGTAACCCATGTGTTACCAGCTTTTTAACTCTTCTCAGCACATTTGGCATTTCACCACTGTTGGAGTCAATCACTGCTGCGTTCTCGTGCTCCACAAATTGATCCTATTCTGCTTTCCAAAGCACCTCCTGAAAAAGCAGTCAAAAAATTCTTACGACCTTCAGGCGCAGGGGAGTTTTCCACATGTCAGAAGCATACGTGCCAATCTGATTGCAAGCACACACACGCAAACATTTTAAAAAAGAGGGAAAGGTATTCTCTACTTCAAATACATAATGCACCAAAATAGGACTGGAGGATGAACAGTAACAGCCCAGTCTTCCTTTTAGTACATTTCAGCACCCTACAAACCACAAACGCCAGGAATGCTTATCCAACATTTTTTTGCTTACCGACTGCTGCCTTGGCATCATTTTTTTCTAAAGAAAGAACAATACTGCAGAAAGCAGCCAGATACAAATTCTTCAAACTCTACAGTCCCACAAACTCCTATTCATGTACAAGTAGGTCCAAGATAGCAAGACTTTAACAGTAATAAGCCTCTCGGAAGTCTAAATTCAATCCCCTATGAGGAAGTTCAGTAATTATCAGACATTTTCTTCCATATTTCATTAGAAATGAAGAAGCAATCCTAAGTAAAAAGAAACGTATTCATCTGCTACCGGGAAACAGTCATCACTCAGTTTGTCTTGCAAGTAAGTGTACAGTCCATACCATCCCTGTTGTTGAAGTTAAATGAACAGCTAAAATTAACCTCCCTTTGAGTAATATCTCACAACCGTATTTCACCTCACCACCTCGGAACTAGTGCTTTCAGGTAATTCTGAATATAATGAGTCATCAAAATGTTAACATAGTCCATGTTTTCTGCTATAGGAAAAAAAATTAATTCTTGTTTCTTAGTTGTTTTATTGTAGTATGCTCAGATATATGCCAGTCTCTGGCCCTGAAACTGATCAGTTCCTTTTTACAAATTTTTAGTGATTCTCTTTATTCAAAATAAGCACAATGCAAATATGAACACTTCACTTTTTACTGAGTAACCGCATACGATCTGCGATACTGTAATACTATTTGCTAATCATTTTCACGTCCTTTGTAATTCCTTTAAAACTCAGTTTCTCACAACTGGATCCTAATACACATCTTTTTTTAAAAGATTCCTGTTTTCAAATGGCAAATTAAATGTTTAACAATCTTGTTTACACCCATGAGCTTTTCAGAAAGATCAGATAAAATGAAGCTATCTTAGCCTAGCATCAATCTTAACATGTTATTAGCTTTGCTTTGCATTTTGCGTCGACACCTTCAGTATTACGTGTGCAAGTTAAGCAACTGACAGCCTTCTGACCTTTCAAAGGCTTACGATGCAGGGGTCTGTAATGATCCCCGGGTATCAGAGTGACTTCTGCTCTTGGACTACTTTACCGAAGTGGTACTTTACCGAAGCTGTCTGGTGACAACTTCCACTGATTTCATGGTATCTTCTGCATTAAATACATCTGGACTTTTTAACAAATAGGCAACATGAAAGACAACAGTCAAGCTCGTTCTCTCTCCCCACTGGGTTTATAAATATTCCACAGACTACAGAGTATTTTAAAAAATCAAAACTATTCAGCTGTCTAAAATCATGCAAATCAATACAAAGGTCCAATAGTCAACAAATACTGAATTTTCCAAATAAAGGTCCCCCTTTCAGGCGCTCTCATTCTTCATGTAGACAAGATTTGTTGAAAGCTGAATGGTCACATGTTTCAGGTGGCAAAACAGGAGCTTTTTGGCTCCAAAAGTTGAGCCAATCATTTGAACGCATAAACTTGATTTGTTATGTACTGAAACCCTCCTAAGTTTATTTCATATGTGATTGTGGAAAATTTACAACATTGTAAGTGCGATTGAAAACAGAATGATACCATACTCTACTACACTGCATGTAGTCACAAATCACTTAATCTTGTTAGCATTCTAGTAATATCCCTTTATTATTCACAACTTACCAAATTGCTTTGTTGCTAACCACTTATGAATAAGTGGTTTAAATCCAATATCCAAGGATCAAATAGCCCTACACACAAAACACCTACTAAATTAAAGTAAAATGCATATTGAATATACGAAGGCCTTTCATAGCGGTAAGCTCTATGTTGGATCTGAACAATACAAATGAGTGTAGAACCACCATGGTGTATAATTTCATTGTGCACGTATCATGGAAAGCACACTGTGTTGGTTCCATTAAAAATTATTGCTCTGAATGAATCTACAATGACAATAAAAATAGATTTTTACTCATCAGAGGAACATGTTTCTGGAACAGTCTCTCAAAAACAACAGTTGGGTAAAAATACCAACCGCCACTCAGATAGAGCTTGCTTTTCTCCAGGGAAGTGCACGGTGTGGTTGCTTATAGTGAAGGCAGATCAAAGTCCATGGTCCTGGAGATTCCTGAGGTCCTCCCAGTCTTTTCAAATTAAAAAAAAAACAAAACAAGAACAAA
>VZTL01000234.1:1401-20330 GCA_013400535.1 Scopus umbretta
CAGATTTCTTCATATATTTTTGTCTCTCTACATGCTTGAGTTTGTGTCCATAGGATTATTTTTTGGTATCCTTTACACTTTCTTCTGAAAGCTAACTTTGATCCAAAGGCAGGAACTTTTTTTGCTGGTATAATCATGATAATAAAATTTAATTTACTTAATTTCTAGTTGATTATTCCAAACTTTTTCAGTTACTCTTTGTGGTTTCTTTCCATCTCCCTTTGAGGTAGCTTTCAAATAGCTGGATTCTAAGGATATATGGCAAGTAAACAGAGTCACTTCCCAGGATTGCTTAAGGGTTACCTAAGCAGGTTGATGAATTTTTTTCTTTTCCCCCCAGATTGATGCATCATGCCTTACGTGGGAAGGACAGCAGTTCCAGGGCAAAGCAGCTATTGTTGAAAAACTGTCTGTAAGTCTGTAATCCTTAATGAATGTTTTGGGAAACAGTTCTGAAGACTACAATAATTGGTTCTGAAAATTTGAGTTCGACTTCAGCAGTTTAAAACTCTTGAATATAGGACTTGTGCTTCCAACTTTTGGTCTTCAAAATCTTCTTTTGATTTAATTCTATGTAGTGGGGTGTTCCGTTGGTGGCTCTAATTGTGGAATGTTAATTGACTCCATTAGTTTGCAAGGTTATTGTGTGACTGCAATTGCATTTCATATTAATTTATTTTTTTAAAGCATAGTTCATAAGCTGATCCCGTGATCTAGAGGAGTGAAAGGTGGGGGTTTTTTGTTCTTCTAAAGCGTGCCAAGGAAATAGAAATAGCAAAGCTGTTTTTTGGATTTGCCTATGGTAAAGGCTAAACACGTTATTGCAAGGAACAATTTGATTTCTGATACATACATGCAAATAAATTCTGTGGCGGAGAACCTGACTTACCCTCAATGCAGTGTTTGTCAGCTGTTCAGGACTTTGAAAACAGTGTTTCATTGAGTGAGAGGAAAGCATTTCTTACTGTATAGAGACTGAAACTCTCTCCATGTTCATTTAGTTAAACTTGGAGAAGTTTTACTTTTTGGGTAAATCCATGCTTCTGTTATAAAACTGTGTGTACTTATAAGCTGTCATGAAACTCGGAAGTTTGTTTCTCTTGCAAGATATGTGTAGTGCATGCAAGCACAGCTTGCAACTGCTAGCTTCCAGATGAGGAGATACTCAAGCTCCAGAGTTGCTTGTTTGTGTACGCAGTGTTCTTTAGACTTCTGGGCTAGCAGCCATTTAGATACCCAACCAGCTAAGCATTTGCTTGGCCACAGTGTCTCAGGCTGCTGCCTTGGATCTGGCCCAGTGCAGATCAGCCCATTTCCTCCCAAAGCATTATTCATCTTTACCTTCCCTGTCTGTGGTGCCAGTTTGACTTTCTAGGTTCATGTGCCTGCTGCACAGTCTTGCTTGGTGAGTGAAGGCACACTACTATGCCTCAGGGAGAGTTTTTGTGACTTGTATCCATCTGCTTAAAGTAAGGAAGAACTGCAGTAAAATTATTCTGTGCCCTTCCACTGCCCTAGCTTGTTATGGGGCTGTATCAACTTACCATGGCTCTAATGTCTTTCAGCACAGTGAGCACTGAGCTACTTGGGCTCTGTTTGCTGTTTCAACTTAAAGTGCTTACCTACCATTTGTGCTTCTGAAGCTTCTTAGTCAGTTGAGCAGATCACTGAAAGTTTGACATTGGAATTGGTTTGCACTTCTGCAGTCTTGTGTTCCTCAGTGCCTGACTGATTAATCCTTGTAAGTGCCAAGGGGCAGGATTTTCTTCTACAGCAAGTTCTGTGCTGTTTAACAGCGACACTATGGCACCTTTTCAACCTACTCTGTCAGATGATACTAATACAGTAGGGCAAGGTTGTAAAGACATTGGTTTGCTAGCATTGGTGAACCTGTACCTTATTACAGAGTGGGAGATGACACTTGTTCTTTCTGTCTTAATTGGTGCTGGACTTAAGAGTTGTTTCAAATAGAATGCCTGTTTTAATCCAGGAGTAGCCTGGTTTACATTGAGCATTTGAAATAATCCTGTAGTTCTGTGAACCTCTTGGTTCAGAAGAAGCTGGGACAGGTAGCTTTGCCAGTTGTTGCCAGGAGTGAGTTTAAGCTACTCAACTTTTTCGCAGAATTTCTCTTACCTGACTTCAAGGAGGTTTCCATGGTTTTGGTAGTGAAAGCCCAGACAAGATTTAGTGTCAGAGGACACTAAAAGCTTTGGTGGTTGTGTGACTTCTCGCTTGTTGCTTTTATTGTACTCTTCATATCAAGAAATGCTTCTCCAGTACAGATGCGTGTCCATAAGCAACCATCCTTTTGAGATAGCTTCACTCCTTGATAAAAATAGGTGATCTTTCCTATCAGCTGACTGTACTCTTTCCAGTGGGATTTACCCCACTGCATCACATGAATAGCAGCTCACTTCGCTGGCCAACCGTTGGGATCCTTTTCTCTGAAGGGGACAATCTGATACTTGAAACAGGTACCACCTTACCCGGCTTTGTCTTTGGTTCCTTGTACCATTTTGCAGGGCTCTTGACTCTGAAGCTTTTCGTTCCTCCCTGTTGTCTCTCCCCAGTCTCATCTCGTCACACTGGAAGCCGGGTTCTGGATAACAACCCTTCATCTCTCTGCCTTTTCAAGAGACATTTCTTGCAGGACTTGTTCAACAAGAAGCTGTTGTGCTGAGGTGGGACCAGGTTTTGTAGTGCTCTTCTTGTCAAAGNTTACTCCCCCATGTCTGGTGTTTCTCAAGATGTGTTCCTTGCACGTGTAACTCCAGACATACTGGCATCTGCTACGTAAGCATGGAAAGCTTTTTTTGCTTTTCAATATGTGTGCTTTCGATCTCCACCTGCTCCTCTTTTCCCTGTGCTCCTGCTTGGTACATGACAAAGATGGTGCCTGTTGCTGTATCGGTTCCCCTCAGGTGCTGTTACAATGGAAAGAAAAAAGGGGAAAGGTGGATATGTGGATGTCCAGTCCTGAACACTGGTTCTTGGTCACCCACCTTTCCTTTGTATTCATTTTAACAAAGAAGCAAATTTGGAGTTGTCTGGTAAACAATCTTTTAACACTGTTCAGAACAGAGAAGCTTTGTGCCTTTGTCATGGGAACCTTCAGCTTGTAGATGAACTGAAGCTCTTCAGGCAGTGTAATTGACTAGGAAAAGGTACTGCTTAAGGCATATGGCAACATATTATTTCATGTCTTGGTGCTTGAAAAACACAGCTGTTATGCTACTCAGGCTGGGTTGATCATCAAGGGCTGCCAAAATAGTCTAACACTTCATAATGTTGGATTTGCTTGATTTTTGTTTTGTAAGTTAAATAACGTAATGACTGTATATTGCCTTATTTTGCTTTCTTTTCATTGCAGAGCCTCCCTTTCCAAAAAATACAACACAGCATCACAGCACAAGACCACCAACCTACACCTGACAGCTGTATACTCAGTATGGTAGTGGGACAGCTTAAGGTAAACTCTTTCCGTTACAGGTTAACAAATGCTTGTCTTAAATTTTTGCAGGATTCTAAATCATCTGACTTCTGGAAACATTAAAATGCTGTCTTGGGTGGGGAAGGAATACTGGTAAGCTTGCATTGGGATATCATTCTTCTACTGTCAAGACTGTGAAGAAACTGCTTATCCCTTCAGATAACTACCACTAGGTAAACCACCTGTAACTTGACAGTCATGTTCCTGCCAGTCAAAGTACCATGGTTTTTACTCTGCATACAAATACCATATGGGCTCTAGAAGCATTCGTATTTCCCTTAACCCTGATGCAGTATGGTTTGGGTGTCCTCTGCATTTAAAAGCATCACTACAGTGTTCTTAGACAGCATAAGCACATGTAGTTTAATGTGCTCTTTGATGTAATGTATGCCTTGAGCTGTGATTTAGCACACATTTTTCGTTAGCTGTCAACCCTTCAGTAAGACCATCCTTTGCTGTCACAGGACACAAGAATACAGTTCTGATGTTAATGTAGTCCAGTACCTCTGTAGTCGGAACTGGTACGGCAATGGGAGTGTTGCCTCTGAGATCAAATGTTTGTTGTTGAAACAGCTTCCTGTGAGGAAATCAAATTATTTTTCAGGTTGTAGTATGATTACATTGCTGTTTACATTATACTACTGAACTATGTGAACTTAGCCAGTCTTCTGTTGTTTTGAGGAAATGTTGGATGTAAATGTACCAGGGCCACAGGCTTGTGATGAACGAGCTAATTACACTACTTATCAAGGAAAGAAGTTGTCTTGGAATCTGCAAAAAATACCCTGTATGTAAAGTCAGCTGTAGGCAGAACTTGCTTACAGTGGGCAGTTTATTTAAAGTGTGACGTTACATAGCAATAGGTAAAATTCAGAGTTAGTTTTGCCAGGCTTTGGTCCAGCCGTGCTGTCAAGACAGCTGGACATCCAGTCTTTAGAGTTACTTGAACCCAGTTTCTTTTAAAAAAGCTGTTTAGGTTTCCTTTTCCTGTTAGCTCTGAATGGCACCTCTGGTATCAACACATTCAAACTTCCACTGACTGTACTGTTAACTAAGCAAGCATAGGACTGAAAGTTTTGAATTTGCTTGTTTAGCTGTTGTCCTTAATTGTTTTGGGCTGGGCAGTTGAGAAGAGCAGTTCCCAGTGTATTGCATCCACTTCTAAGCCTAACATAGATAGCTTTGGCTCTCATTAAAGTTGCTCCTGCTTCCTAGCTGCAAGTTGGATTCCAGCTTTCTTCCTGCTCAATCCCACCTGCACGCACTCTGAGGAAAGACAGCCATATGTAGTGATGGAAAGCACTGAATTGCAGGATGGGTGTGAAGTCAGACATGCTGATATCATCTTTCTCACTCCTGGGGTGTGCACAAAACTCAATGATGCGACCAAGACTTTTTGACTCCATGTCTTGGGCCACTCATATCTTCACCTGTTTTTGCACAATCATGTTTTTAAGGTTATTGCAAAATCATTAAGCAGACCGCATCTCGTACCAGTGATTGTGTTGAATCCTGCAGCAAGATACCAAGTTCTTGGAGATTCTGTAAACCCTTTAAACCCTTTTGGGTTTTCTCATCCCTTAGTATGGTCGTTACTGTTGTAGATGCAGTCCAGGTGCTTTCCATAAATACCATGGCTTGGAGCAGTATTTCTTACTGTGCTGTTTTTAACTCAGGGATCAAGTGATAGTGCATCTAGGTACTTGGAAAGAACATATTGGATTAAAGTATGCCTATTGTCATGATGAAATCCAACTTGTTTGTGAATTTTTAGTAGCAACATTTTTCCACTCTTAATGAGTATGTGTCTCCAATGTTAGCTTTAAAAAGCACATTTTAATGCCTGGGAAATGCTGCTCCTCAATGAGGAAGCCAGCTTAGAACTTCTTACTTCTTAGTTCTTAGAACTTAGACTTCTTGCTTCTGCCTTGTATGGTACTTATACAGGTGGACAAATGAAATTATCAGTAATAGTCTGCAGCATGACATAGAGTAACCATTTCTGCCAATACACAAACCTGGTTGTCATATGTAGAGAATACTTTTTCTTGTGCTAATACATATGTGTCGACAGCCATTTTAATGCATCTCAGTGTCGTTCTCAATACAATACAGTAACAGAACAACTGGGTTCAATTAGTGCATTTTAACAAGTGGCTCATCTGTAGCTCCAGTTGAATGAGGAACACACAAACATGGAGCAGCATACTTAGTTTTATTTAAAGGTTGCCTTCTTAATGATGTGGCTGTTCTGTACAGCATGCATCTGTTGGTCTCAAGGAAAACTGTAGAGAAATTTGCACAAGGAAGGGCATCAGTAGCAGGATTTGAAGGGAAAAATCCATGCTTTGTGCTTACTATTCATTTATCCTTTTCATGGGGCTGTGAGCCAAATTCTTCAAAGCTCAGTACAATTAATGCATATGTTTTTGAATCCTCTGTGGTTTTTCAAAACTTGCATTGTTTTATGTAATGAAAGAGCATGCATAATGCTTTTAGTAGAGTAATCCAAGTAAATAATAATGCTAAAATGCTTGTAACATGCCCTTTCTAAGAAGACATCCTTGGCAGATATTTAAATGGATTTTCTGAGGCCTTAGTTGCTTGAATTGCTAGTCCCAAAAGTTCGGTGGGAAGTCAGATTCTTAAGTGAGCTGGGTACATCTTGTATTTCTTCCTTTAAACCATTATATGTTGACCTTGTTTGATTTTGGGTGAAAAAAAACCCCAAAACAAACCAAAGCAGAAAAATGCCTATTCTCCCTGCATATCCTGTGGGGAGAATTTACTACCAAATTGTCACAAAGCCTCAGCTCTCTTAACAGTACAAGAATAGTTCTGAAGAAATAACGGGGTCAAGGACTACTGTCAAACTCTGTGTTTACTGTAGCAGAATATTACACCTTAAGTAAACCTGCAGATTTAGGTTGTTTTAAGCTTTTGGCCTCCCCTGCTGGATGGGGATTTAACTGGGGCCAGTTGAAATCATTACTGCCCTGTGACAAGGTCAGGATGTGTATCTGCCTCTGTGCTGCTCCAGTCTACAGCCCAGCATGCTAATACCAATATAAACTGTAAATAAAAAAAAGCAACATTTTTTGCAGCAGAATAATCATCTGCACTGAGGGGACTGGACACAACAGCTTCTTGGAGAAGATGTTGGAGAATAATAGAGCATTTAAGTAGGGTGAAAGATACTAGCGAGGATCTAACTCACTGGCAGAAGCAGTACAGTAATCACTTTAATTGAAAAGCATATTTTCAAGTAAACATATGAAAGATCCTCTAATGGATGTTGGGATAGGTACTAATGTATTTATCCTTTTGTAGAGGTATAATAAATATACCTCCACTTATTCTAATTCTGTTATCACTTTTTATTGCTATTCATTGGGTGCATGCTTGCTTACTTCATAAGAAGAGTAAGCATTAGTTTAAGCCTTTAGGAGCGAGTTTCATTTGGTGTGATGCTACTTTCCCAATGTTCATCCTGATTGTCACCCAGTATTTTCAGTGTGCTTCACCTAGTAACATATTTCTCCTGTCATGCTCAGGCAGATGATGACCAGGTTCTAGGCTTCCACCAAACCTTTTTGTTGAAAAGTTTTCAAGGTGCCTGGGTGTGCACCAACGAAGTCTTCAGGCTAGCCCTTCACAACGTTTAACCCTCTGCCTTACCTCTCTTCCATGCAGTCCTCGCTGTCCTGGTTGAGTAAGGAGTGCTCTCTTCTCCCTCTTCTGTCACTTGAGCTCGCCTGAGAAGCATGGCTGTGGTTTGCATGTTCTCAGAGCAAGGTGGCAGACCTGTGGCTCTTCCCCAGAGTGTCAATTTTGAAGTGATTGTTGCAGAATTAATTGTAAATAACTAATTTTATGCAATGTTTCCTAGTCTTAAAAGGGAAAGGAAATTTGCAATTAAAATCATGTTTTTGTAATGCATGCTGAATACTTAAAGCCTTGCTTAAAGCCTGTTAAATGAGGCTTAACACCTGAAAGAACCTGCTATCTTAAGTAATTGGCCTTTCCTTTGAGATAAGCATAGCTGCAAGCCTGCAGTTCAATCAACAGTTGCTCTGGGGTGCTGGTGAAAGAGTAAAATTCTCTGGCTAGACGGGGAGAAAAGTTGTGCAGCTAAATTTGGATTGCAAAGTAGTGTCGTATCTAATACTCTGACGTGACCCACAGCTCTGTGAGCTGAGGACTTTCTACGGGTTTGAGCCTGCAGGTCAGAAGGGATGTAGAAAAACTGGAAGAGGTCAGAACGGTGCCAGGATTGCCAGTGTTCGACAGCTTGTGGAGCTGGGAGAGGAGGTGGCTAAGGGCAGTCTGCCTGAAATGTAGGTGGAAAGTAGTTCAGTACTTCCAATAACCCAAAAGCAAACTGTTCTCTGTGGTGCCAGAATGTGTAGCAAGGGACAATGGTTACAAACCATAACTTGGGAGGTTCAGATTGGACACAAGGGATTTTCACTGCAAGGTTGAAACCCTGGGAAGTAGTGCCTGGAAACTTCTCTTCTTGGAGGCTTGGAAAACTCTGCTAGACAAAGCTGTGGCTGATGCAACTGCTGGTAGTCCCTGCTCGTGCTGAGCATGAGGCTGGACTGGAAACCAGAGGATCCTTTGGATCTGATTCTGTGACTTTTTAATTTTTATTTTAATTCAAGGATTTTATGAAAGAATTTGAACTGCATAAAGGAAAGCTTTGTAGGAAAGATAAAGCCCCTGTGTTTTAAGCCTCAGCTCACATCTGGAATGAAAATTTTGAGTTGGACATAGCTGGAGTGGAAAGTAAGGCTAAAGAGTTTCAGTGATGTTATTGGAGCTGTGAAGAAGACCTGAAATAGAAGGGGATAGGATTAGTCTATGCCTTCTAGAGCATCTCAAGTCACTCAACTGTGGGTCTTTGCTGTGTATTCATAGGACATATTCAGAATTTTGGGAACATACTATAAATTACTTCATTCCCCTTAAATATAGTCTAGGATTTTCCTTGCTTTTAAAATATATTGATACTCTATGCTGTGAAGACCTAACATGAAAGGAATAAAGCAAGCAATAATGTGTGACTTCATTGTGGGAGTTTGCTATATGTACAACAGCGAGTGTTTGGGGAAGAATTCCCTTAACTTTTTATCTTTTTTTCATGTGTCCGGTCCTGAATTGTGTAAGAAAGGAGGGCATTCTCCTCAAGCCAAAGCACTAAGAGCTGCGGTGCAACTAGGCTTATCCAAAATTGAGGAAACCTACGGTAAAACTAGTTTGCTGGTGATATCTTTTTTTCCACAGGTATATATTGTTAAAGTGTACTCATGTCAGTAACGACATGCTCAAATTTAGTGTGAAAACTACTCATGTGACTTGTAATAGATGCTTCAGTGACCTAAGAGGAGGATACCATAGGGCAACTGAAAGTATACTAAATGCCTATTAATAGTGTTGATTAGAAGTGATTCAAGCCAAAGCAATTCTGCCTGGCTGATTTAAACTAAGCCATTAGAAAGGAGCTGACACAAATATGAATTCATTCTGACTTAGTGAGAAGGGATAACGTTAATAAGATGCTTTACAAAGTCGTATGTCAAACTTTAATGTCCAACACTCTGATGCTACTCAGTATTCTTAAAGATTCCTTCATGTCCAGGAACCTACCAACTATCAAGCAGTAGTGAGACTATACTAGAACGTGTATTATTTGATACCTAGGAAAAGCTAGAAAAGGCATAAATCCATGGATTTCAGTGCACAGGCCACCTCTTCAGCATGGATATGCAAGCATCTTTTCTGGGCATATCTAATAATGATAGTACTTCCCCAAAAATAATTGGTACAACTGCTGTCATATGTGCTAAGAAGCTAGATGGATGGCTGGTCTAATCCAACATAATTGCTTGTGTTCACATTCTGCTGATTATTATGGAACCTCTGCCTAATGTAAAAGGAGGCATGTATAAGTGTGACAAAAAGCTGCCCAGTTCATCAACCTGTTGAACAGTGACTTTATTGGCACTTGTCTTGCTTGAGGATTTTTCTCTTATTCGTTTATCTACTGAACACTTAGACTTGGTCACACTTCTAGCCTTACTTGTTGCCTTCTTAATTTCTGGCTGTAGTAGTTTCCTCATTCACTTTGTCCTTCATGGTTTTATAGTAATTTGATATCTTGCCCGTTCTCCTCACCCTGATCACACTTCTGCAAGCTAGAGCATCATACTCAATTTACTTTCTTCAGTAAGAAACTGTCCTGTAGCTGGCTCTTCCTTGCCCTTCTCTGGCCTTTGCCTATTCTACCATTTTGATTTTTGTTAAATGGTAAGAAGTGCATGCAGGATTTGATATGTGGGTGCACTCTGTGCGTTTATGTGGTTGCTGACTTACAGGTTTTGGGTCTCTGCTTCTTTCCTAATAACTGCTAACACTGTGCTTGCTTTGATAGCTGTGAGCTCTGAGCTGGTTTCAAAAACAATAAAAATAATTGTCCATCATGATTTCAGTATAATTTTCCTGAGTGGCCATAGCTAATCTAGGGCCCTTTTTGGTTTCCCTCTGTGAATTAGCATACACTTGCACTTCATCTACACCATTTTATTTCCTAGGCAGTTGTCACTGTGAAATTGTGGCAGTGGTTTTAGATTTGAATGCTGCTTTTACATGCACTTGATCCTATCAATAATCTGGCAGACTTGCTGTTTTGTGGTATAACTGATGTCCTTAGCAGGTTACTCCTCAAAGCTGACTTGTTTCACAGTCAATCTATCACTTACATTAATATTACTTTTTCAGTAAAGACTTTTTTGTTGTTTATTTTGTAAACTGCTTTGCTCTTCAACCATCTCACTTGCTTTTTTTGGTGGACAGCAGCAGAGCATTGAGAATACATCTTCAGCACTTTGACAGTCTTTTTCCATGTGCTCCCCTGGCTGCTGCTTTTCAGTGGTGGTTTTTTTTTTAATGCATTTCTTCCCTTTTCTGAAGTTGAATAGTTGTGTGCTGAAAGGATAGAATGTAAAAACCTCCAAAAATGCTGAATTGATTACACTGTGGTCAGCATCAGAAGATGGCTTTGTAGCTAGGTCCTCTGTGCTGTTCAGGTTAAATCCTGTTACGCGATTTCCAGCTGACTTGAGAATAATTTACGTTATTTTGAAGGCTTTAATTCCTGCATGATGTCTCTGAGGAGACTGGTAAACTTTAGGTGGGAGAACTAGTGTCCCTCTAGTACTATTTTTCTACTTTTGTAGTGATATAGTAAATATAGCACAGGCACTGTAACCTACCTAGATGAATTGTCGAAGGCAGGAGTTGAGGCACTGCTGCAAAGATCCCTGTGCTTAGAACATCTCATCACAGCTATAGCAGATACTTCACTCCCTTTGAGCTGTTCCTGGAGAGTGGAATTGGGAAGCACTACATTGCTGGCCAGTTATACCTGCTCTGGGAAAGTTTTTGAAAGCCTAGATCATTACATAGATCACTGACTGATACTGACTTGTTAACTTCTACAGAAAGTCCCTTCTGTCATCAATCCAAAGTACAGCAGCTACGTACTAATTTTGAAACACCGTTTTATGCTTGGTTCCTGGGTAAAGCCCAAAGAAAATTTGTGATTCAGTACTGAGGCGGGCATGCTCTTATCGGTGTTGTGAAGCTGCTGGAATGAGATGTCTGCAAGTCTTCCAGAAAACCCCAACTTCAGATGCCATTGCAGGATTTCTGTCATTGAGCCCTAGGTGTTTGTCTGCAAAGCACCTTTGAACAGAACCTCTGGTTGTACTAGTCTCTCTTGAGGTGCTAGGCATCTTACAGCATGTGACATCGTTGTTAATGTTAGCTTTTAAGTTGTCTTATCATGAGTTTAGGAATACATTTCTCAAAAAAAGAGCTTTTTTTTTGAACTAATTTCCTTTCTTTCTACAGGCTGATGAAGACCCTATTATGGGATTCCACCAGATATTTCTATTAAAGAACATCAACGATGCCTGGGTTTGCACCAATGACATGTTCAGGCTAGCATTGCACAACTTTGGCTGAGCTGGCAACCCTGAGGCACCTGTGCTTTTTTTTTTTTCTCTTCTCTCCTCTTACTGGTATTATTCACACTCACAGAACATTCCAAATATCATACACAAACCTGCAGCACTGCAGAGTGTGAGCAAGCAAGACCTGTGACCTGCCCTTCTGCTGAGTTTACATTGTCACTAGATGAGTTTCTTGTGCATGATGTTTGGAAGTTAGACTTAGCTGCATTTGACAAAAGAAATTTGTGTTGTACCAGCATGCCTCGGAAAGAATTTATAATGCAAAAGGTTGTTGTTTATGTACTGACAAGATGCTCTATAACCCAAAGAAGTGAAAGAACAGCAGCCTGTACAGCCCAGATATTGATTTGTTCAGATGTTTCAATGCTATGTTACACAATAAAACCATGAGATTTTCTTAACTGTTTAAATTGTTTTAATGAGTTGGATATGGAGTATATGGTACCACTTGCTCTGGGTACCCTTTGTCTGCCTGGTGAGGAAATGTTTACAAACCTAAAACTCTCAAGCTGAAGAGCACTGGGTAGTTTTACCAATGAATGCAGTTCAGGTATGCCCTTGGCCATACAACTGCTTTTTCCCTCCCTCTCAGAAGGTTTTGTAACAGTTTTAGCTCAGTTTTAAACATTGACAGGTTAGTTCTCAGCTGTTGTATTTTACCAAGGCAAAAGCCTAAAATAATACGTACACAAGGATGACAACACCCATGGTAGCCTGCAGTTAATCTGCATGACATCTATTACGTTCACCCTCAAAGCTAAACAGGACAGCTGTGTTTCTTCATAGGCAGACACGTAGGATGGTAATCCAGCACTGCCCTACTGGAGTTTGTATCTGGCTCTAAAGCCCTGGCCAGATTTGTGCTGTGTGTTGTCTTTCTACCATCCCTTCATTATAATTTGAGCTGGTACTGCTTTTGCTGTGCAAGCTTTTACAGTATGGTTGGCTGTAATGTGTCCTCCACCCTGGAGGTGGTGGTATTCTACCAGTGAAGGGATTTATTAAATTATTTTTTCCAGCATCAGATTTGCTTTACGTTCAGACCTCACGAAGCCGTCAGCCCCCAATTTTCAAGGGATTAGCATGCCTCGTTGAGCTTGCTTTTGAAGTATATGAACTTGGCATTTCCCTTTTTGAGAATTGTCAGGAAAGCCTGGGATGGGGTGTGCTCAAGCTGGTCCCTTCTCAAACGTGGCTGCTTTGGCACTTGAATTGGAACGGAGCTTTCCTGGAAGCTGATGTTAAGGCCCTCCTGTTCAGTATTGCATCATTTTCATATATTCCGTTTCAAATGTAGGACTGTTCTGTCACTGCTTCTATGCTATGCTCAAAATTAATCACTTGAGGAGATTAGCTCATTTAGTAGAAAGAGGTATATTGTGTGGTCACTGCTAAGGAAGGATCCTGATATTGTAGCTTCAGATCTAAATGAAGCCTGGCAGAGGAGGGAGGATCTAAGAATAGGTCTGGCTTATGAACCTTGCCCTGCAGAAGGATGTCGTCCAAGAGGTCAGGGTAGTCCTTTGAATAATGGCTCAATAAGCCAAGAGAGAGCTTGCTTAAAAGTCAGGTTCAAGGGAAGGATATGTGTGGCAGGTGTTACTTTAAAAACCCATCTAAAATGAGATTCTTTTAGGCTGTTAAAAGTTCAAAGCCGTTATCTTCTCAAATTGTTCATGTAGGTCTTTCTGGGGCTCTTTTCCCTGCCTTTTTCCACACAGTCATTCACTCTTGGTTCCTTACGTGGAGGGGACAAACACCAGAGTTTCTAAATCAGCATGTTCCTATTTTTGACATTTGCACATCACTTTTGAGGCCTGATATATGTGAACAGCTTTGCTGTCTCTTAACTTTTGTTTTTCTTACCCATGTTTACTTCAAGTGTTGGACTGAGCCCCAGTAGTTCCCTCCCGAGTCAGGAGGCCTATGTGGAGAGAAGGCGAAAGCTGCCGGTGGTGGGAGCGAAGGCTGGGCAGCTGTATGGGGTTATTTTTCCTCCCTAAACAACCTGGCTTAACTCTCCATGAGTATGACTTTAGGTATCCCCTCGTGGTGTTGCACGTAGCGGGGAATCACACTGGCTGTAATGCCTGAGGGGGCCAGGGCCGGGTGAGGCCCGCGGCAACACCTTTCCCCTCAGCGCCCGGCAGAGTCCTGGCCCTGCAGGGAGNGCGCTGCCCCGTCCCGGGCCGGGGCTGCGGGACCCTCTTCAGCTGGTGCGCCGCCGTATGCCAGGCAGCCGCGCTCCGGGGCTGGGCCCGTGTCCCTCGGGATGCCGGTGGCATTGTCCCGCCCGGGGAGAGGTGTGGGGGGGTCCCGCTCGGCCCTGCTTCTCTCCCCGAAGAGCCTGGGAGCCAGCGGGGAGGTGCGTACCAGCCGGGTAAGGAGGGGAGCCAGCGACCCAGCTTGAGGACCCTCGCGTAGGGGAGAGGATTTTTGTTGCTGAACAGAGCAGGAGCAGTTCAGATTTAGAGCTCACTGCTGCGGGTCTCTGGGCTCTTAATCCAAGAGGTATTGCTGCTGAGAACTGAACAGCACTGATCTTCTCGACCCAAGTCTCCATCCCGTGTTAAGAATACTTTGAGTTTTTCCCAAGGTTTCTTGCTGGGCTCAGTGGAAGGAGCTATCAGGCCTCTTTGAGATCAGCACCATCCTCAAACCTGATGAGGTAATGGTCTGAAGGAGACTGAAACCATGAACATTTTCCAAAAATCTTAGTCTCTGGGTAGAGGACAGAATTTATGCCCATGTTGTGCTCCTGTTGAGAAAAAGGCAGGAATAATGTAGCTTTTAAGTGTTCTGAGAGTCAGTATGAATGTACTGCCTCCAGAGCAGCTGGCACATGTGCTGCCTTTTGTTTGGACAAAAGAGTGAGAAGTTGGATGCAGGATTGTTGTGGGAGGCATGTAGAGACACATGGGGTGATGGAGCAAACCTACAGGAAGCCAGCTTCATTAGTTTTACTACCCATAAAAAAAATTCTCATTACTTGAAGCAGTTTCTCTTGTTTCTGGAGCGCTTGGGTGCTCCCAGATTATAATTCTTGTAAGAAAATACATTTTTTTCCTTCACAGTGCAACACTCTGTACTTGAAAGACTGACTGAACTCAGTGCAGGGATGGGGAACGCTTGTTTCACAAGCAATTTCTGAGCTGACAGAACGTGTCATGGTTGGGAAATGGTTGGAGTTGTTTCTGTTCTCTCCAGGTAACCTGAGTTTCCTCTGAAACAGCTTCTCTTACTGGTTGAAGCGGTATGTGTGTGTATATATATATATGTATACACACACATATGTATACCTTCTCTGTCAACTCTAATGCACAAGGCTGCAGTTGAGAGGAAAAGGAGCAAATGGACATTAAGTCAAGCAGTAAGGAACCTGTGGTTCTCAGAAGAAATCTTAGTCTGAGTAGTAGCAAATAGACTTAATAAAATGTTTGTTAACTGAAAGCCTCAGAAAATCCCATTAGGATGTCAGAGGAAAGGGAAACTGGGGGATCCGTCAAGGCTTTTGAAAGAGAATAGAAGCAGCCTCATGAATTGCATGTGTAGGGCTAGTCTTCTCTGGCATAAAGTTGCTGTGGTCAAGGTCAAGTTTTAGTTTCTGTAATGCCATGGGTTTCACTTAATATCCAGCAGAGACTAGTGTAGCTACTTTTCAACGTTATTGCCACAAAGAAAGTTTTGCAGTACTAAGTGCACATAGCTATGCGCAGCATTATGTTATTCTGGGTGCTGTCCAGGCAGATGACAATAAACATTCCCTGCTCTAAAGAGTTTACAAGTGTTACAACACTTTTTAGTTCTGCTGGTTTCGGTGATTGTGAAAATGCGATCCACCACCAAAGTCTCTTTTGACACAGTTTTCTCCCAATTTTGGCGAACATCATCCATTGCTTCAGAAGCTCTTGCCCTTTTTTGATGTCATGCCCTCAGCAAGGGGAAGCTGCACGATCAAACCATGGACTTCCCAGCTGGGGCATGTAGACAGGCCGTCAATGCCAGCGTGCTGTGGAGGACAGTCCCTGCTGGTGTTGCGGGCACGGTCCTTCAATCCACGCTGAAAGCTCTGCTGATAACCAGGTGTCATGTGGTCTCATCCTACTCCTGTGGCATTTATCAGGGAAGTCACCGTTCAGTACAAAGTAGCATCCCTGATGTGGGGTGGGCCTGAGGGCAGGAAGAGTTCAATATCTAAGCTCTGATTGCTTCTACTTTCCTGCTCTTTAAAAAGGTAATGAATACAACTGTAGTTCTTTCCCTTTGAAGGCCAGTACTAGTCTAGGTTAATATTTTGTTTTGTTCACGTACCTTCTAAACACAGCCTCTTCCCTTCTTTTATGCCTTCAGGACAGTGTGTGGGCAGCACCTGTGCTAGTCTGGCTCCCACTAAGACAGATTGATGGGCTAAGCCTGTTCCTGGACTTCGGTGTACTGTTGTTGTGCCCATCAGCCTCTGTGGAATGTTTTTTCCTTCCCCTTCCCATGGAGTGAATGTCACTGTCCTGCTGTCCATAAAAGAGCAGAGATCCTTACGTGAGCCATTGCTGTTACTGCAAATAGAGCAAATAATGTATCATCTTTCTCTGGTGGCCTGGATGCTTTTTCTGTAGTGAATGTTTTCCTGCTTTTGGTCACAAGGGATAAACTGCAGTCAATGGAAGTTGCTGCAACTGGACAAGCACCCACCATATGCTATGGGAATAAGCAGCATATCTTAATCTTGCAACAGCAAGCACAGCACAAATGTGTTAGGTGGTTACAGGATTGCGTTCCCTGGCCTGAAGTTTCCTTGTGCCGTGTGAGTGCTGCTGCTGTTTTCGTGCAGTGCAGGTAAATTGAGGTGAGCACCCAAATAAATGGTCTTTGCATTGGTATACCCCATCGCTGCACAGGCTTTTTATGTCCATAGCATAGTTGCTGATTTAATGACTGTGTTCATAAACAGGCAAGTTTTAAATACTCTTCTGGCAAATGAATAATAGTCATGGTTATTTCTGTAGGAAGCAGTGCTCATCTTGGTGTGTTAAAGCCTGTTTGGTAACTGAAAGCTTGCCTTGCTTTCAAAGGACATGCCTCTTGCCCACAGTTATGTTTAGGTTTGTTACATGTGCCAGTAACAGTGGAGCTTCTGGTCCTGGGAGCAGCCATTTTGCAAGAGCTCAGCAGCAGTTGTTACCTGGCAACAGTATATGAAATTTCAATTTCCAAAGCCAGTGAAAATTTCAGGCAAGGATTTTGCTGAGACAGGAGGCTTTGACTTTGGTGTACTGATGCGTAAGAGCGGATGGAGTGGGCTTGCTCTCCAGTGGGGATTGTCAACTATTTACCTTGCTAGTGAAATAAAGAGAAGAGTCTCCTTCACCCCCTGTGACATCTGTCCCCTACTAAAAGCCTTCAGAAGGCATGGAGGCCACTAGGCAACTTGTGCTATGTCAAATATATGAAGCTAGGCCACATGCACTCTTCAAAACACAGCTGAAACTCTGAACAAATGGTTGCTTTACACAAAACTTGAGTGCTCTAAACTTCTATGTAACTAGTTGACCAAGGGAAAAATATGGGAATCCTGTAGGCACAGCTGCACAGTTTCATAGCTAAGTTACTCAAACACCTGGACTTTGAGGTCAGGTCTTGGTCAGAAGCCAGTTTTGGAAAGCAACAAATGTATTATTTCCAGTCAACCCCAAATATTGCAGCTAACCACTGTATTGCTGAACTTCAGAGATCTCTCTACAGGCGTGAGGGTTAGAAGTGACCCTTCAAGAACCCTCTGGTCTGGCACATGATTCAGTAAATCTGAATTACCAGCGTAGTCTTTCTGATCCAAGACTATTTACTCCTTGAACCTGCTAAGTGCCTCGTACCAGTTCTTTGGTGTTTTTCTGGTCTGTTGGGATTGGTTGTGTAAGAAAAGAGCTACAAGTTCACTTGTTTGTGTGGAGCTAAGTTTCATACATGGGAGGTATCTTATACATCCTTTTTGAAGAAGAATACTTTTCCCAACCAATTCAGCATATTCTACCTGATAAATGAGTAGAACCTGGCAAAAACCACCTGGAGGTAGTGTATTTCACACAGTGCTATTTCTTTTAAATGGATATTGTGCACAGTTCGTCGTTCTTTTCTCTAGGTTCAGTGAATGAGAACCAGAGACCATCAAATTCGTATAATGGAGACCTGAATGGACTGCTGGTGCCTGATCCCATTGTGGCTGGAGATGGACCTTCTTTGGTTAAGCCAGTGCATCGCAGCATTTCTCTGGGAGCCCTGCAGGAGAAGCAAGTCATGTAAGTTCTGTTGAAAAAAGGCTGAGAGTGAATAGAAAACAGGTAAAAATTAGTTCTGTTGAGCCTGGACGAGCATGTTTGGAATCTGACATTGAGTTTTATGTTGAGTTCAGGTGGCAGTTGTGTGTGTGACCCATGCTATGGGTCAGAGATTTTGTAGCTTTTGTGATTCTGATGCACGGAGCCTGACATCCCTGCTGCTCAGGAACTGAAGAATATCAGCAGAGCTGTTTAGGGAGGAGGGGAGCAGGACTGGTTGCGTGGCAGAGACTGCAAGTCAGGATGGAGGTAAACTAGCCAGGCTCTGGGTGGAACTTAGCGTTCTCCAGCTGGACTCTTTCAGGGACCCGTTATCTGAGTGGTAATTTATACCAGTTTGTAGTACAACAGACATTGCACTTGTCAAAGTATTTCTTTCCATGTGACTTCAAACAGGACAAATGATCCTGAGCTAGATTTCTACCGAACTCTTTGCTGAGTTTTGCATATACATTGGTGTGTTGTGGACAGTACTTGTGCTTTTACTGCTTATATGCAAGAGAACATAACTATATAGAATAGTTTGGATTTGTCATGGGAGTAATAATACAAATCCACAGCTTCAAATCCACATCAGTCTAATTAGTGTAATGCTTGGCTTCATGTGGTGACTTTTAACATCAGAGCTCATGTAAATAGCTTTTGTTTGGGTTCTCTGGTCATTGTTTTGAGAGAGGATGCTGTGAGAACCATGAGCAGCATACACTGTTGTTGATGAGGTTCAACTGGTTGGCTTTGGTCTCTTTGCACCTTCCAGTGTTGGGTAGTAGTCAAGGCTGCTTTAACCAAATGTAGTTCTGTGCTCAAGTCAAATAGACTAATGGACTGTGAGAAGAGACTGGAGGTTTTTAAGCTGAACAAACCGGGTGTTTTGGCGCTTTCAATCCTGTGATGCATGGGGAAGGGATAGTCTTAACTGAAAGTAGTTTCTGGTTTCAGTTACTCAGTTCACATCTCGTAGATGCACACATACTACTTCTGCATTGCTGTTAAAATGATGATTTATGTAAATATCTGACCTCTGTTCTCTTCCTGTGAGTCCTGTCTGAATACTTCTTTTTTTTTTTTTTT